>JAWZYV010016716.1:0-40150 GCA_038373885.1 Cheiracanthium punctorium
GGGGGGTAAAACGGTGGTGAAAATAACGTCTGCCACAGAGCATGGGCAAACAACGATTCAATCATTCTCGTTCTTCTTACCACACCACTCACAGGGGCGTTCAGACTAAGTTCAAGTAAAACACGAACTGCTCAAGTTTCACTCGGGGAGATTGACATCGTGAACGGTTTTCGGTATTAATAGGAAAAAAATGTGGCGACACCTATTTACTAAGGGTAAGGTGACCATACGTCCTCGAAATTCGAGGACAGTCCCCAAATATAGATCTTTTTTCATTTTGTCCGCAAAAATACTTTGTCCCCAAATGTCCCCAAATTTAAACATTTGTACTTTTTTTCCCTGAAAGTTTTCGTTTAGTTTATTTCTTTCAGAAAAAAACTTTCTGAAGAAAAATAAACCAACTAAAAGCGCCATCTACTAGACGCCTCTAAAATCTAAAAGCGCCTCTATTACCATCTAGAGAAACGATGAAATTCGATCTCTGAAAACGTTTGTTGTCATTGTGTGTGGAGCGTGTACAGACATTCAATAAAGTATCCGACTATGAGCCAAATTTCCCATTTCAGTTTTGTTAATGATTAACCCATTTGTGCCTGGATATTTTTGCGACTTTCTTCGATTTTTACTGATAACAGAAATAATAGATAAATTTCTGACGTCAACTTCTTGAACAAGGGATGATTTCTTTTAAAATCATTATGCATAAAAATAGAAATATCAACATCCTACTGGGTCATGTTAAAATATTTTGTAGAGTTGAGGCTCGATGCTCATGAATAAAGGCTACGAAAAATAAATAACGTTTTCGACTAATAGCGAAAATGCCGTCCCAAAAAAGGGACGCTAGGCATAAATGGGTTAATCCCTTTTCACGAAAAACCATGCTTGAAATTGACGTACGAAAATTTTCTTGCACTCGAATACTTTTTTTAGAGGGTGCACAAAGTTTCATGAAAAATTATCACAAAATGATCCTATGTAAAAAGCAATGTCTTCTGAAAAATACAAATACTATTCCAAGAGTTAAATTTTGAATAAATTGCAATATTTCAACATGATGTTCCTTTTATACTTCTGATTTAAATAAATATTTATAAATGAATGAAATATACTTCCATTAATTTATTAGAAATAAGAATACACAATTGATATAAATAGCTATTAGAGTTCATTTTTAAGTATCAAAGTCAGTCAAGATTTAAAGTATGGGTACACTGGTATGCACCCTCCAAAAAAAGTATTCGAGTAAAAATTTCCTACGTTGGTTTCGTATATTAAAAATTATTTATCATAGAATATGAATTAGGCTATGTATAAATATGACTTTCCATATTTCTGTCACGTGTTACGTTTTTCAAAAACTCAATTATTATTCGCAAATCTAAAATAGGAAATTTATCTCTTACTCAAATACTTTTTTTGGAGGGTGTACATGGTAATATGTTGTGTCCTCGAACAAGCGCGTAGCCAGGAAAATTTTTCGGGGGCGGATATGCGCCTGGAAAATTTTTCGGGGGGGATATGAACTTATATGTGCATAAATAGACGGAATTTCATCACTAATCCAAACATTTCGGGGGGGGGGATATATCCCGATATCCCCCCCCCCTGGCTACGCCCCTGTCCTCGAATAAGTCCTCGAAAATATTTTTAGTGTCCCCAAGTTTTGTTTAGATTCGTCCCCAAATTACTTTTTAGAAATATGGTCCCCTTAACTAAGGGAAATCCTTAGGGAATTGGCTTGGCAATGCAAGGTTGGCTTAAGCTGGATTTTGACTTGCAAAGTGCGGTGATGGCGCCATCTGTGAAAGAGAATGGAAATTAATTGTACAGCGTCCTCAAATTTGTTGAAAGTTCGTAAAAGATGTGTTTTAACGGGGATGGGTTTTTTATTACCAGTGCCATATTACCGGCAGGGCAAACGGAGCAACTGCCCAGGGCCTACAGATTTTAGGGTCCAAAAATCTTACATCTTACACTTTTGTAATTTTAAAATAAAATTACAAAGGATAAAAAAAATTCAGAAGTTAAATAATTTTTTTAATTATAAAGTATGAACAATGAAAATAATTCAAATTTACATTTGTATAAATTAAATTAAACTTATTTTTAATTCTTCGAAATGCTCTATATCGATATAGCATACCAATATATGTAAGAAAATAACTAACCACATTTGTAAAGAGAATTTTTAGCGTTAAAAAATAGCAAAATTTTTCAATTATTTGTTATTATAAGAAATATTTACAAAAATGACTAAAGTGTTTGTATTCCATACATGTTATATTAGCAACTGTGATATAGCATTTCGAAGTAACGTTTAACTATCCGTTTATTTGATTTCAGATTACTTAACACAAAATTTGTGTTAAGTAAGTAAAACCATTCTATATTTCCAAATATGGAAATTCTTCAAAATAAAATACAATTATACTACGAAATTGATTTCAAAATCAGTCGTTTGTCTCGATTTTGGCCAGCGGCAGTATTGCTCATGAGTGTTGCGAAAGTTTTAAAACGTGTGTTGCTCTTAAGTTTATATTATGTTTATTTCCCTGTTAGTAGAGTCTCTAAATCACACATAAAATTATTTTAATTTTGATGCATCCCATGGAAAAAAAAAAAAAACAAATAAACATTTCGCCCACTTATCAATCTGGCCAGAAAACCGCTTAATAATTCACTTCAATCTTTAGTCATAGCTGCACAAGGCTCCGGTGGCTGAATGGATAACGCGTTCGGCTACGAATCGAAAGGTCCCGGGTTCTATTCTAGCCACGGACACTCGATGGAAACAGATTAAAATAACTTAAAATTACAGCATAGAGGGGGGAAATGCGCGGAAAAATAAAGTATGTGGGGCACGTTCGCCAGCGGGTGCCCCGTGTATTTAGAAAAAAAAAAAATTTTTTGGAAAATTTTTTAAGCTTGAAATTCCAAGCTTAATGCAAGCTGGGCAAGTGTAAACTAGAACACTTGATTCAAGCTTGCATCAAGCTTACACGACTGGAATTTTCAAGCTTATTGACTTGATAAATCAAGCTTGCTGGAAGTTTGATGCAAGTTTGCTGTGCTGTCTGGGAGACACTACAAGTAAAATTGAAAACAGAAGGTAAAGAACGCTATGTTAGAGTTCTCATTGATAGTGGTTCTCAACGGTCTTATATATTAGATAAAACGGCAAGGGATATAGGATTTAGACCGATATGCAGCAAAATGTTGGTACATTCTTTGTTTGGTGCACTAAACTGAGGTTTAAAGTACTAAAATGAAAGAACACCAAGTTTATGACATAAATGTCTATTCCCCAGATGATTCATATTTCTGTAATTTTCGAGTTCTAGGTCAAGATACTATCTGTGGTAAAATTCCTAGACTTAAAAGAGATATCTGCGACAAAGAGTTACAAGAGAAGAAGATATGGTTATTCGATTAGGGGCAAGGTTGTCCCGACATTGAATTATTAATAGGATCGGATTTTTGTGGTCGATTATTCACAGGAAAAATAGAAACTCTGAAGTGCGGTCTTAATGCTCGTGAAACACACTTTGGTTGCTTAGTCATGGGAAAGTTACATGGAGAAAAAGGTGACAGAAACTCTAGTCAACTCGTTACAACTATGCTGATAGAGAATGCGTCTGTTGCAGAACTATGGAAACTGGATTCAATAGGCATTAGAGATCCTACTGAAACAAAATCGAAAGAAGAACTTGAAAAAACAACAATGCAACACTTCTTAAAAACAGTAACCAGAGAAGAAAGTGGCCGCTATGTTGTAAAATTGCCTTGGTTAGAAGAGAGAGAACCTCTGGCTGAAAATAGAGATATTGCTGAAAGAAGATGTCTTACAACTACTCAGAAACTTCTTAGAGAAGGTCGGTTTGATGACTATGATGCAGTTTTTAGAGAATGGTTGGCTAACGATATTATTGAAGAAGTGCCAGAAAACGAAGTTCAAACTCCCAGTCATTATTTACCTCAATAAATAATTCCACAACGACAGTACGTCCTGTTTTTGATGCCTCTTGCAAAGGAAAGAATTCATCTTCCCTGAATGAGTGTCTAGCGAAAGGACCCAATATGATTGAAGAAATTCCACCTTTATTAATGAAGTTTCGAGAAAACGCTATTGGAGTGATTTCAGATATAAGAAAGGCATTTCTTCAAATTTCTGTTGCAAAAGAAGACCAAGATTTTCTAAGATTCGTGTGGTGGGAAGATTATATAACAAGAAAATATAAAATTTATAGACAAAAACGACTGGTTTTCGGACTTACCAGAAGCCCATTTTTGCTGGCCGCTGTCCTTAATCTCCATTTAGAAAAGAATGAATCTTGTTATCCTGAAACTGTACAGAGAATGAAAAATTCATTTTATGTAGACAACCTTGTAACTTCTGTATCTAGTCAAGAAAAACTCTTGCAGTTTATTCAAGAAGCCAAACAAATCATGACCACTGCTTGCTTCGATTTGCGGGGTTGGGAAAATGCCTTCCTTGAAGTTGAAGAGAAAGGAATTGTTCCAACGCCTGTCCTTGGTTTGTTGTGGGATAAAAATAAAGATGTCATCTTTTGTGATTTGAAAAAGGTTACTTTCAAGGAAGAATATGTAACCAAGAGAAACATGCTTTCAGCGGTTCATAAAATATTTGACCCTTTAGGTTTGTTATGCCCAGTCACAATTTGCTTAAAACGGCTTATCCAATAAAGTTGGACACTTAAAATAGGTTGGGACGATGTTTGTCCGGTTGAAATGTGTCATAAATTTCAAAAATGGCTAGAAGAATCGCATATGCTATCCGAAGTTAAAATTCCAAGGTACATTGGTCTGGATGATTCGCATGATGGACTTAGTCTTCACACCTTTTGTGACTCTAGTCAAGTTGCTTATAGCTCGGTCGTGTTTCTCCGTAAGGAATGTGAAAGTAAAATTAAGGTGTTCCTAATTCAAGCTAAAAGTAGAGTCGCTCCTTTGTCGAAAATTACCATTCCCCGTCTTGAGTTACTAGCCTGTTGCATTGGAGCCAGACTTTTGTCAAAAATAAAACAAACAATGAACCTAAAGGATGTACCAGTACTCTCTGGACTGATTCCTCTACAGCCTTATATTGGATAAAACATGAAGAACATTGGGGAACATTCGTTAACAACCAGGGCCGTAGCGCTGGGGGCGCTATGGATGGCTCAGCCCCCCCCCTGGAAAAATCCAAGCCCCCCCTAGAGCAAAAAAGAACAAGCTCCAGGAACAGAGGTGTTTTTTTTTCGGGGGAGGGGGTTATGAAGTTTAAATTTTACATTTTATGTCCCTGAATGAACATCTACTGCTCTCAAAAATAGAATTTTACTAATTTGTGCAAATTGCGAGCTCTTGAAACATCGCAAACTTTCTTTGGTGATTTTATTGGGCCCATAAACATGATGCGGGAAAACCAACTTCTCAGAAAGAGGGTAATGGGCGATCCAGTGTCAAGTTTTAGTATGCCGTGAACTTCCTGCGAACCAGTCGCGGATACCATTTCTTTACATATCTGGCATGATACATAGTCGATGTCCTTAAAGTTAGTGATCGCCCTCACCCCCAACATCCGGTAATTGCAATCTATAGAAAAGCGAGCAAAAAAAAAAAAAAAAAAAAAAAATTGGCCGCCTCTAAAGGCACGAATTTTGTTGCTTTCTTTCACAAAGCGCCTTTGTAGGAATTTTCTTTTCTTCGCCCCCTGCTTTCTCAGAAATTTCGGTACCAGGGCAAAGCTACACAAGAGTTATTTGCCTAATAGCGGAGCTGAAGGAAGCATTCGGCAGAGGAGTTTTTTGGGGGTTCTAACACAGTTTCACATTTCATCTGAAGAAAACCGCCCAAAACTCTAAATCGACAGCCGCGCGAGAGATCTGATTTTGATTTGATTTGTAGATTAATGGCCTAGTATCTACACGAGTGATCAAGGCCGAGATATATCCTCCGTGTAGGTCTTTTTAAGGTGACATAACCCGTATTTAAGTTTCGGAGAAAATCACGGAAAACTCCAAACGGCTGGTCGATGAACGCGACTTAGGTTTGAACCAAGCACCAAGCGCCTCCCAGTTAAGAGCGTTATGCGCACGGATACTGGTCTGGCAGCGAGAGGTCTGTACACTGGACCTGCGAACTTCAGCCTCCTTTCCCAATGTTCATGGTCTTAACCACTCAGCCACTGGTCGGCAAACAAGATTTTAATGGAAAATGTTTTATAATCGATGCATACGGAAACAATTTTTTTTAAACATTCTCTGTCTTCAATTTAAATTTATTTCCTTCTCTTCCCCCCCCCCCCCACACACTCCTTCATTTCTTAAGGTCCATTTCTTTTTTCGACGTTATATGGAGTGATTTAAAATACCCCAGTATATTTATTTTTAAAAGTAAATACCTGAGTACAGGGGCGTATCCAAAGGGGGCGTAGAGGGGTCACACACACCTCATGAGGAATTTTCAGCCATAAAAAATGTATATTCTTCACACCATTATGACACACACGTAAACATATACGTGAGTTGCAGTAGTCTTAACCCCCCCCCCCCTCTCATGAAAAATTTCTGACTATGCCACTGCCTGGGTAGATACCCAAAATGAGTTTTATTTTTCAATTTAAGAGTATGGTTTAAAAAATCTTGCGTTCGAGTATAATGACATTACCACACATATGTATTGAGTGTAAGGTTAAATAAAGAAATTTTTTTTTTTCATGAAAATTTATAAAATGTAACAAAGGAAAAAAGCTACATGATTCATGCTGTATAACAGCGTGCGTTCCCAACCTTTTAACTCTCTGCCCACCCCCCGCAACAGAGGATAACTTACGATGGCGCTCACCTCAGCTTACGTTCCTCAGCAAACATACAATTTTTCATTTTTCAACAATGCACATTTAGCTACCTTTTCTACAAAATAATGTTATCGATAAAGTTTGAATAGCGAATAGTGTTTGAATTAAGCAAAAATAGATAGTTTCGGAGCAAAAAATAAAATAAAATAAATAAATAAATAAGATGATTTTTTAAAAATACATTATCACTTGCTCTTTGCCCGTTTTTCTTGCCCCCTCCCCTCCCCTCCCACTGCAAATGCTCTGCGCTCACCGGTTGTGCGCGGCCGTTGTATAAAATTCCTGATTAAACATAACCTTTTTAAATTAAGTAAAGAAGGAGCAATGTATTTGTAAATGTAAAAAAAAAAGAAAAAAAAAGTTTAACCAAACTAAATATGTACTAGAGGTATGCCGGATCGTTAAGAAGTTAAATCCGCGGTTACGGATCTGAAAAAGGATAACTTATTTTTATATCCGCGGACACGAATATGAAGTCGTTAAACTGTTTCTTATATCCGCAAATGCGGATATGAAAACGGATAATTTGTAGTAACATCCGCGGATAAGGATCTTTTCTTTAGATATTATTTTGAAGAATACATCATCTTCAAGCGATAATTTCATACACTTTGTGTGCAATATATGTACCAGAATAACTTTCAGGTCATGTGTATAATATGGATTAAAAAATTAATGTTGTGGTTAAAATCACATTTGTAACAATCTTAACAAAGTTTTTGAGTATTAAATTATCGAAACGCTACTACCTAACCAAGCGGATTTTTAAATTTAGAGTATATTACAATCTTATTAAGACAGTAGTTCGAAAAAATTATGTTGATTTGGTACATAAATACCACTACTATGTCAGACACTTTAAAATTTTAAGGATGTCTCTTCACAAGCTGTATTAGACGCAATAATAAGCGATAAACCTCTGCTAGTTAAGAAACTTTCAGGAAAAATTTTGTATCGTAACATAAAGGTGTTCTTGTACTGTAACATTAAAAATCATGAATAATGATGTGTAAATGGCATACACTATATAACTAAAAGGGCGGGGGGGGGGTCCTAAGCCCTCCCTAAAAAGATTTTAGTTCCCTATATGAAAATTAAACTTTCTGTTGTAAGAATAAGAGATGGAGCCCTTTAGCGTTTGGCTGGTAGATGAAGCCCACCACTTAGAAATATTAGAAAAACTTACCTAGTTAAGCCAATAGTTCAATACATGCTGATAGACTTGATTTGATTTTGGTGATACGACCGATTATCTACTCGAGGATCTAAGCCGAAGAGAGGTGCCCTCCATAGGGGACTTTCTAAGGGATTCTAACCCGCAATGATAGATTTAAATTACTAATTTAATCGAGGGATTTTTTATGCCAAACAAAAGATTCACTTAAAAAATAATAAACAGTAATTATTCAGTTTTAAGCAATAAAATTTATGTTTAATTACAAAAAATTCAATTAATATTATAGAATAACTTTTCGTTCTATCACACCATGAGTCCGGGTTCGATTCTTGGAGTAGGCTTGAGTGTTATTTCGTCCGTCCCTTCATAGGAGGCAAAGCTGGTCCATTTACACTCATGTCCATAAATTAAGGATAATTCAGAATCACACAGAAATTGATCTCTAAAATAAAAATTTCACCTGTGGAATGATCACACACATCTTGAAGAAGAATATGCAAATTACAGGAAACCACCAGATGGCGTGGATGGTACGTCACAATGACGAGAGTGTAAGAGAGGGGTATATTGGCAAAGAAGTAAAATTGTTCACAAGCGCTGTGAAAGCCTTTCAGTGCAAAAACCGCATAGTTATGGCACAAAGGAGGCATTTGGATGATGTTTTACGTGCCAGAATTATCGGACGACTGGAATGTGGACGTACCCAGCTGGAAGTATCCGAGGAACTTGGAATCGCCCAGAGTGTCATCTCCAGGCTTTGGCAACGATTCCAAGATGATGGTAATGTGAGTAGACGTTACAGCACAGGTCGCCCCTGAGTTACAACGCCGAATGAGGACCGCTATTTGGCAGTTACTGCCAAAAGAAACAGACGGAGTACAGCATCAGACCTGTCTCGTCAGCTCTCTTCAGCTACCGGTACGACAGTTTCAAGGCAGACCGTGTACAGACGCTTAGGGCACATTGGTCTATATGCTCGTAGGCCTGTCAGATGTGTTCCACTTACCGCAACTCACTGTCGCCTGCGATTAACCTGGAGTAGAGAGCATGCATTGTGGACACCGCAACAGTGGTCTTGTGTGATGTTTTCCGACGAGTCCAGGTTTAGTTTGGAGTCTGATTCTCGCCGGACATTCATCTGGAGAGCGCCAGGTACCCGTTACCACCAAGAGAACACCATTGAAAGACACCGTTACGGTGGTGCAGGATGGCTCGTTTGGGGAGGAATTATTCTTGGTTCCAGAACTGACCTGCATGTTCAGAGTGTAACGATGACAGGCCACATCTATCGGGATGTCATTCTGGAACAACATGTACGTTTGTTTCGGGGCGCCATGGGTGCTGAATTTTTGTTTATGGATGACAACGCCCGTCCTCACCGTGCAAACATTGTAGACGAATGCCTTCAATCGGAGGATATCACCCGTATGCATTGGCCAGCATACTCACCGGACTTGAATCCAATAGAGCATGTGTGGGATATGCTTGGCCGACGAATTGCAGCCCGTCAACCCCCTCCCACCTGTCTACCGGAACTTCGGAGTGCATTGCTTGATGAGTGGTGTAATATTCCCCAAGATCAGATTGATCATTTGATACTCAGCATGCCTAGACGTTGTCAGGCCTGTATTGCATCGTCCGAGAGACATACTCCGTATTAACCATCCTACTAACCATGTTATACTGTTTTTTTGTAAATAGGTTCTTTTTTTAAATTTGGTCAAGGGAGTAAAACTTGCAATTTTTATTAATTATGTCAAACATATAGCATCTTTTTTGCTCTTTACTTTTTGTTTAATAAATAGACTTTACAAATAAGTCAAATTTGTTTTGCTTCTTTCTCTTTCTTTGCCTGAACTTCATTATCCTTAATTTATGGACATGAGTGTATTATGTGCTTCCAATATAAAGTGGCCAGCAATTCCAGCCTTATAGTGGTCAACGCCTGCTATAGTCGGCAAGTGCCCGCTGTTAGAAAAAAAAAAAGAAGTCCGATGAAGACTCGGGTATGTGTTTAAACAAAGTTGATGATGGGCTATATTATAGCAAAAGTATTACGTGTTTGTGCAACCACTGTTGTCTTTCGTAATTGTATTAGTGTACTGCCTTGGATGGGACACCCTGTATATAAGTGTGTGCACACACATATAATGCTAGCAAAATTTTTGGAATATAAATTCTTGATGTGAAGACTAAAGTAAGTTGCTTTCAGAAAAGTGGTAAAAATAAAAAATATAATAACTTTTGAAATAAAAACTTTATAACCATAAAAAAAAATCCGATTGAAATTATATCATCTTAACAGTTTTTGTGAAAAATTTATAACAACAAAATTCCCTTATTAAACACTTGCATTCAAAATCCTACTATATATGCTGATTCCTGACTCACTGATTCTGTGACAATTCTGGGTAACCACTCCAAGATAGAACTTTTACCATCACAACTACAAAAAGGTTGAAAAGCTAAGTACAAAAAGCGTCATAACATCTACATCGTTCATACGATCCGCTTAAAAGAAATCCATAATTATGTATAAACATATATAAAACGATCTGCGCTTCTTTAACACTGAAAATTAACCCGTTCCCTCATTTTAAGCGCTTGTTTGCTATTTTCAGCTCCATTTTATTTCCGAGAGTAAAAAAAGTGAATCAATATCCAGACAAAATGAGCTGTTGCAAGTGACAATTATGTCAAAGTTATCAGGCTTTGAAGGGAAAATTGCGAATCCAATTCGCGTTTAAACTAGTTTTTCCAGATTTATAAGTTTATTTATTGATTTTTTCACAAATAAAAAGATTTACTCTGCATGAGGTATTGATATAAGATGGGATATTCCCACCGAAACGAAATCGTTCGAATGCGGAAAATTTCCGCAAGCTTCCAGAAGAATATGAAATTCGGTTTAATACCTAACAAAAAATTAATATGAGGATATTTATTTTAAGTGGACACAGATTAAATATATTATGTGTAGACATGTTTTTGTGAAATGTTTTTTTCTAGCCCCTGTTGTAATTGCTTCCCGAACGGGCAAACTTTTAGTGCTAGCAGTGGCGGATTAATGCACGTTTGTCGGGGGAGGGGGGGGACGGTTAATTAGAAGATTGACGTATACATCCATTTTATTGAAGTAAAATAGGATCTTTTACATTAATTTCTTTTTCTCGGGGGTGAGTGCTAGTATAATAAAAATAAAGGAATATTTATTTTTTAATCTGCATACACATACACACACCCGCATGTGTGTGCGCATGTGCGGAAATTTGACAGCCCCCCTCAGAAAATGTTGAGCCTCCCCTAGAAAAACGGTCTAGCTACGGCCCTGTTAACAACAGAGTCATGGAGATACGGAATATAACATCAAAAGGTGAGTGGAGACATATCCCAGGAAATTTTAATGCCGCTGACCTCCCATACAGAGACTGTTCCGCCAAAGCTCTCATTGGATCTAGATGGTGGGAGGGACCACAATGGCTATCCCAGACTGAAGATTGTTGGCCAGTTTCGACAATTCAAGCTAATGAAGAAGAAATTTTTAAAGAGCGTAAAAAGGGAACGGTAGCATTGGTTAATTCATCTGAAACGAAGGAAAATTGGTATTCGCACAGGTTTTCCAAGTATTCTCAGATAGTGAGACTGATAGCATGGATGTTCCGATTTTGTAGAAATTCCCGAAATCCGGTCAGAAATAGAAGAAGAGAGCTATCAGTCCAAAAAATAGAAGCGCTGTCAGTCGAGGAAATAGAAATTGCTGAAAAAATTCTTTTGAAAATTGTACAAAAAGAAGCTTTTCGCGATGAGACTGAGAGATCAAAGTTAAAAACACTGTGTATTTACCGATTCTGAGGGATTAATGAGAATAAAAACGAAAATTACTAGGCGAGAAGATGAGGAAGATTTTATATGCCCTGTCGTTTTTCCGTCAAACCATTCTATAGTTGAAAGGTTAATTTTCGAACGTCATGTTAGCATGTCACATGCAGGAGTTCAAATTGTACTTGCTAATATTCGACAAAAATTTTGGATTTTGAGAGGCAGAAAGACTGTTCAGAGAGTGTTAGGAAAATGTATTCGTTGTAAGAGATACTCTGCTAAAAGATTTGAATCTGTACCTGCTCCCTTGCCCGAAGATAGAGTCCGAGATGCCTTGGTTTTCGAGGTAACTGGTGTTGATATAGCCGGTCCTCTTGGATACTTCTGTTCACTTGTGCCGTGTACAGAGCTGTACATTTAGAATTGGTGCAGAGTCTTTCAACTGATGCGTTTTTACTAGGATTAAGACGTTTCATTAGCAGGCGTGGACGACCAAAACGGATATATAGCGGCAATGGGAGCAATTTTGTTCGAACCAATCACCTTTTCAACTCTATCGACTGGGGAAAAATAACTCGAGAAAGTTCTGTTTTGAGAATTCAGTGGATTTTCAACCCTCCTACAGCTGCGTGGTGGGGGGGTTGGTGGGAGCGCCTTATTCAGATGGTTAAGAAAATCTTAAGGCGAGTTTTAGGCAGAACGTCCCTGGAGTATGAAGAAATGGCTACCATCGTTTGTGATACTGAATCAGTGATAAATTCGAGACCTTTGAACTACTTGTCCGAAGATCCAAACGATTTAACTCCATTGACGCCATCCATGTTTTTACAGGATATTAATACAGTAGGAGTTCCTGGTTTAGACCATCTTGATGGAGTTAACATCAGTAAAAGGTGCAAATATCAGAAGAAGTTACGTGAAGAATTAAGAAACCGTTTTAGAGACGAATACTTAAGTCTTCTGATCCAGCAGGGAAAAAAGAAAAACAGTGTTAAAGACATCGAAATTGGTGATCTTGTGCTGGTAGAATGTAGTAACAAAAAACGGTTGGATTGGCCGATGGGTCGAATTATCGACACATATCCTGGAAAGAACAATCACATTAGAGTAGTGAAAATTAAAACACCCACCGGTACTTTGATTCGCCCAATTCAAAAACTGTTTCCGTTAGAAATTAAGAAAAGTGACTTTGTTCAGTCTAAAACAGACTCCCTCCAAACCAGGTGTCAAAACTAGAAAGGGCAGAATTGTGGTCAAACCTGCCAGATATAACGAGTAATGTATGTGCTCTTTTCAAAATTAGAGTAAGTTTTGATTTTTCTAACTACGATGAAAATCAAAAGGTGGGAGGATGTTAAAAGCAAAGCAATTGGAAAAGATTACTTGTATTAACATTTGCAAGGAAATTTGTGGCAACAATATATTGATGGTTGCTATGACACCCAATAAAGAAAAATGAATTATTGTTATTCTTGGAATGGGGTTCTAAGTTGTTTATGGGTGGTTTTGCCCGTTTTATGTAATGAATAAACAAGTTATATTTTTTTTGAGTCAGATTGAATATTTTGTTATCTAAAGGACACTCTATTTTTAAAAAGGACGCAACAGCCTGAATGCTTTGTTTATCTCCCCTAAAAGCTCAAATCGGGCATCGTGAACGGCTTGTTTTTTCCTGAGTAACTCGAGTTACTCAAAAGTGGCTGTTTGAACGCGCCCATATTAAACTTGGGGAAACTCAGGAGCTGTGACTTAGGTGAGGGCTTGGAGAAAAACTCTTTCTGGTTCTACCGGGGCTGTCGCTATTTTTGATAGGACTGCGTGTGTAATTTGAAGAGTCATCCAAAGATGTCTATGGATGCTTGATTCTTCACGTATACATAAGGCGACCATATTTCTAAACAGTATTTTGGGAACAAATCAAGCATTTTCCTCAAATCCAAGGAAACCTTGGGGACACTAGAAAATATTTTTGGGGACTTATTCGAGGACACAACATATTACCATGTATACCCATACTTTAAATCTTGACTGAGTTTGATACTTAAAAATAAACTCTAATAGCTCTTTATATCAATTGTGTATTCTTATTTCTAATAAATTAATGGAAGTATTTCATTCATTTATAAATATTTATTTAAACCAGCAATATGAAAGGAACATCATGTTGAAATATTGCAATTTATTCAAAATTTAACTCTTAGAATAGTATTTGTATTTTTCAGAAGACATTGTTTTTTACATTGGATCATTTTGCGATAATTTTTCATGAAACTTTGTACACCCTCTAAAAAAAGTATTCGAGTGCAAGAAAATTTTCGTACGTCAATTTCATATTTAAAGCATGGTTCTTCATGAAAAGTGATTAATCATTAACAAAACTGAAGTGGGAAATTTGGCTCATAGTCGGATTCTTTATTGAATGACTGTACACGCTACAAACACAATGACAACAAACGTTTTCAGAGATTGTTTCTCTGAGTAGATAGCGCTTTTAGTTGGTTTATTTTTTTTCATCATCATCGAATTGTTCTTGAAAGGAGTGCCTATTCCATGATGGTTGAACTCCAGTTGTTTGATGAGTAGTTAGACATCGATGGGTCATGTAAGAGAAAATGCAGTATCAGAACATACATAATAGAAAAGGTAAATATTAATATATATTAGAGCAAAACAGTATGAGAATCAGGGAGGTAGAGACCTGGAGAGAAACGTCCATACAACGAAATGGCATTTTTAACCTTCGGAAAAAGATAAACATTGAAGTCGATCGGTAGTGGCGCACCCCATGTGGTTATCAGGTGTTTATCATACGGTGCATACACGTTTGTGATATAAATACAACTTTTACAAAAATTAGAATCATCTTGTTTCATAAAATGTTTTTCTAAACAAACAAACATTGTTGAGCTTTTTCACCTACGTCATTATTATTACGTCATACCAGTGGCGGCTCGTGGGTTATTTAAATGGAGGTTCACAAAATTAATTTCGAAAATTAAATATGCAGATACGACGCACCCAGGGGCGTAGCCAGAAATTTTTCATGGGGGGGGGGGGTTACAACTACTACAAGTCATATATATGTATACGTGTGTGTGATAATGTAGTGAAGAATATACATTTAGTATTGCAAAAAATTTCTCATGGGGGGTTATGACCCCCCTAACCCGACCCCCCTTGACTACGCCCCTGGACGCACCTTACAAGTTAAAATAGATTTGCATTTCCAGCAGTTAAAGAAAAACAATGCACGCAACTGAAAGAAAACAAGTCATCTTTGGTCTAATATTTCGTCACTAAGATAAGTTAGCAAAAATATTGTCTTGAATTTTTATTTCAATTTTTTTTTCAAAGGATAATATTGAAAAATGTCATTGCTGCTGCTCCGAAACACTTATTTGACTCCCATCTTAATTATATACACTATTTCGTAAAAAATACTTTAGTGAAAAATGATAAAAATAAAGAAAATAATAAGAAAATGAAAAAAAAAAAAGTATTAAGTTACCTGAACACAACAAACCAAGAGAGAATCCGGTGGAAATAACGGTAAAAAAATCTGCTGTGAGCACAATAAATTTGTGTGAACGGAGTGCCAACCGAAGCGCCTCGCTTCTCCCGCTATCTCTTCGCGTCTTTCCTCAGAGACCGGTTGAGAGGGCCAGTCGGTCGATCGCACATGCGAGCCGTGCGAGCGACGAAAGACCTACGGTACAGTGCGTTAGCTATAATAAACGCGTTTAATGATAGGGGGGGGGGGAGAGTAAAACTCATCTTTTAAATTCACAAAAATCTAAAAGTGTACTTAATATATTTTTTTAAATTTAATTTGTTAATGTGTTTATTCTTTAGTTTTTCCTCTGGGGGTTCACGTGCTCATGTGCTCAAATGGAGGAGCCGCCACTGCGTCATACCTTAGCAACCAGCTTTTTTTGGTCAAACATTTGTTCTTGTAATAATTGTGATTGGCCGAAAAAGTAGCTTTGTACCTCTGAATATCCGAGTCGACCAAAAAAATAATTCAGTGACCTTTCACTGACGTCACGCGAAAGTACTCTACAGGGGAGCCGATCTAACCTAGCGCCCCCTATTTCCATACATGTAGGATGTCACTTTTCAAGCTAAGTGCCATCCAACGATTCTCTCCAGGTCTGTACCTCCCTGATGAGAATAATGCAAAAGGAAAATAAAATTATATACAATATATACAAGGTACTCTAGAAAACAATGTCAAGGGTGGGACAAGATCAGGAGACACAAATAGGGAAGTCGTAGTTTCGAAGAAAAGGTAGTGAGAATTGGTGCTAATAATCTGTTGTGATAATTCATCGTAAAGTGATAAACATGCAGTTGGATTAAAATTTAACAATTTACATTTTTAGAAAGTGATTCCATCAACATTTCAAGTTATTGGGCAAGTTGGAGTGTATAGGCTGATTAATTTTATTTTTTACCAACTATGCGAAAAATTTCAAAGCTGGGAATCGAACCCAGGACTGCCGCATAACGTGCGGGTGCTCTACCACTGAGCTACTCTGGAACGACTCCCAGATGAAACTTCTCGCATTAGAACCGTTGGCACTTATCATCTTCCTCTGCAAACCACAGATAGAACTGCTCCATTACTGTTCCGGAGGATTCCTTGAGGTTAAAGCCCTCAGAAAGATATTCCACTATGAGGAGGAGCTGGTGAGTGGTAGCATGTTTGGGCCTAAAGCCAAATTGCTTAGGAATGATGATATTATCCCGCAAATGAGAGTTAAGTCTCCTCAGGATAATTTTTTCAGCTACTTTACTGAGACTGCTCAGAAGGCTAATGGGTCTGTAATTTTCTGGGATAGCCAGGTTACCAGACTTAGGAATGGCACAAACAATGGCCGTTATGATTTGGGTTATAAGATCAAGAATGTTATGTGGGATATTTTTAAGCATAAGATTAGTTATGTTGTCTAAGCCGGGGGCTTTTTTATTGTTAAGTTTGCTAATTATTTCGCATACTTCTAAGTTAGTAGTAAGGGGTAAGGACTGAGTCTGGGGACGACTTAGAATGTCTTCAATCTGAACCTTGATATCTCTATCAAAATCAGGGTTAACGAGATCAGAGTGTACAGTGAATTGTTTGTAACCTTGCGCTAGAGTGTTGGCTTTGTCCTCATTCGTGTAAGCAATACCTGAAGGGCTCTGGAGAGGGGGGAAATCGTATTTTTTCCTCCGAAATCTTTTAATTATTTTCCAAATATCGGACTCGTTTTGATTTAGTTCTTCTAGAAAAGACTCCCAGCGCTCTTGACGATGTATGTAGAGAGCCTCTCTAGCTATGAATTTTTGTCGATAATAATCTTGTTTATGTAGGGGGGACTTAGTGCGTTGCTAAAGACGCCTGGTTCTGTTCCTATCCCTAATCTTTTGTTTGATATCAGCAGGGAGGAGATGGAAGTTGTTATAAGGGCACTCGTAAGAGGCAAGATTTTTGACAGTGGTTAAGGTATCATTTAAATCTTTAATTGCAGAGTTAAGTGAGGTGGGAGAGTCAAGATGCAAGTTTTCAAACTGAGCATCAACAAAGACTCTGTGTAAATTCTCCAATTAGTACGACTGTATGTTTTCTTAATTGGAGGAGAGTGGAAGAGCAAATCAACACTAATATGAATGGGAAGGTGGTCAGAGTCAAACATGTCTATTGTACGAGCTGCATTGTTATAATGAAAGTCTTGGTGAGACAGAAATCAATAAACGAGGGATTACCTTAGGAGTAATGAGTGGGGGTGGTAGTTTTAATTAGCGCAATGTGATAAACTTCAGGAGCTGACGGCCCCTACTACAGGTGCGAATGCAGTTCCAAGCAGTGCTGTGAGCATTAAAATCCCCAGCCATAATGACGTGGGGGGAGTTAATTAGTGTTAATATGTCTTAAGCGGGTAAGTGTTTGTTAGATCGGATGTAAATGGAGCTAAAGAGAAAGTTATTTAGGTTTATATTAATAATGACATTTGTGCACTCAAGCCGAATGAAATTTATGTCCAATTGTCTGCTAATGAGGTTCTTTTTAACATAAATAGCCGTGCCGCCACGGCGTCTCTGAGAAGTTTGGTAGAGACTGTAGTTAGCGAGTTGTAATTTTTGTTTGGTCGGAACATTGTCTCTTGTAAGAGGACTATATCGAATGCATTTAGAGCTAGGCAGTCCCTAAGTTCCATTATGCGAGGATCCATGCTGTTCGCATTCCAGCAGAAAATATTGAGATTATTTAGATTTTGACCCATGATTTTCGTTGAGTTACAGTGAATTGTGATTATCTCAAATATTTTAAATACTTTTTCCATATTGTCATCTTATCTTCATCATTAGTTAAAACCTGTCGAAGGTCTCTAAAGAAGTTTAGTATGTTTCTGAGGCCTATTGCTTCATTTAGCTCTCGCAAAGTTTGTATAATTTCGAAAAACTAAACGTATTAGTTTCATTGTTTTGTTTCTTATATTTTGTGTTTCTCTTTATTTTTCTAGTTTTGTTAACAGGTCGCCGTTTAGTTTTGGTGGTGGCACCACTAGTCCTGTTTTTATTCGTTTGTTTACTAGTTTGGGGTTGGATTTTAATCGTTTGCTTGAAGTTGTTTGTATTATCAGGTTGAATGTTTACAGCCTCGCTAGCAGTATTTGTGTCTGGTGTTTTTTTGGTGACCGTTTGTGCCTGGGGGACTTCAGCCGGAGCTTCAGTTTCCACAAAGGGTTCTGGGTCAGTGAAAACAGAACAGTCAGTGTCAGACTCATCGTCCAAAAGTTTGAATCTGTTGTGATGTGCAAAATTTGACTGTTTAGGAAGAGTTTTGGGAGTATGTTTGTTTTGGGTTTAAGTGTTTGTTTTCAAAACTGAAGCGTAAGAAACATTACTATTTACTTTCTTGCTGTTGAAGCTAGGTCGAGAATTTTTGTTATTTTTCGAGTTTGTCAAGTTTTGAGTTCCCCTAGCAAGAGCGGGGACAGTTGAGTTTTTCCCTCTATTATAGGGGTTTTTAGGGCAGCCAGCGTAATTAGCGGGGCTGGGGCCACTGCAGTTAGCACAAGGGGCATCTCTAGAATCCTTAGGCAGAGTGCAGTTTTTGGCTAAATGAGGGACGGCACATCTGAGACATTTTGGGCTTAATTTGCAGGTAAGCGAGCTGTGCCCGAAGGCTTGACAATTATAACATTGTTTGAATGGTTTGGATTTTTGAGTCTCAACTTTGACATCAATACCATTAAAATCAGTTATTTTGTATATATCCTCAAAGTGCGGAGAGTTTCTCACAGTCTTATTTCTTCAGTTTTTTCTGAAAGAAATAAACTAAACGTCTAAACGGAAACTTTCAGGGAAAAATGTACAAATCTTTAAATTTGGGGACAAAGTATTTTTGGGGACAAAATGAAAAAAAAGATCTATATTTGGGACTGTCCTCGAATTTCGAGGGCGTATGGTTACCTTAGGTATACATTAAGCATTTTTAAGCTAATTTTTTGTATGGATTCAAGTAAACAAATGCACAAATGATATAGACATTTTTACGTACTCATATTTTCAAAGCAGTTACAACCAACATTACATTTTAAATAAAATTAACTAATAGTTATTAAATTTACGTTTATTAAATTTTGTTCAGATAATATATTAAGGGAATATATGAAGAGGAGCTGAAATAGAAATTAGAATATTTGATATTTACAATTCACATATACAAAATTTAAATACTACTATAATATTTAATTTTTAATATTCGTAAGATGTGGTTAACAGAAGAATGTTTGCTAAAATTATAAGAAGTACAACCTGGTGCACTGCATTTTCTTGTCATCTGAATTAAAAATAATGTAAATTAATTTAACGCGAACCATTTAGAATGAATTACACAATAAAGGTTGTCCAATAAATAGCAGTACACCCTCCAAAAAAAAAAAAAGTATTTGAGTAAGAGATAAATTTCATACGTTGGTTTTGTATATTAAAAATTACTTATCATAGAATATGAACTAGGCTATGTATCAATATGACTTTACATATTTCTGTCAAGTTGTGCGTTTTTAAAAAACTGAATTATAATTCACAAATATAAAATAGGAAATTATCTCTACGAACTTTAAAGGGAGATAAAAGATATCAAAAGGACTAAGAATCGTGTAACAGTGTATGGTCAAAAACATTGTTTTCATACTCCGATTAATAATCCCAAAAGAAAGCGTTTAAAGGTTTTAAGTGTTTGTTAACTGTTTTTATTTTGGTTATTGCAAATGAATTTATTTATCGAAAATATCGAAATGAAAATAATTTATAATTTTCATTTTTAGTTCCATATATATCCTACTATATTATAAATGTCAATGTTTGTATGAATGTTTATTACTCTTTCACGCGGAAACGGTTTGACGGATTTGGATGAAATTTGGAATAAAGGCAGTTATGGAAAGTTTGGAATAATGTCCTGGATTAACATATAGGCTACTTTTTATTGCATGAAAAAAACACTCCTATAATATACAAAAAAAAACTATCTTTTATCCAAAAAAAAAAAAAAAAAAAAAAAGAAGAATGCAATTGAATTTTTATTTTGCATAGCAATCGAGAGATGGCGCAAACTTATAGAATACGCAGTTTTTCATAGATAAAATCATTTTATCGTCTGCTACGCCTGGATAAAGAATACACCTGAATAAGTTTTTCCTTCTGATGTGGATTTATAAGCGGCCTTTGGGAACAAGCACACAAATCCAAAATACATGTTACACAAACAAACAAACAAAAAATTAGTTTTTGAAACTTTCATTCAGTTCGAATTGTGCATTTTTCTGCGCATCCTTTTCCCTATTTTATTTCTATTCTAATCGAAAAAGGATGTTAGAAATAGCAACTTTAATTTTGTTTAATCACACTCATGAATAATGATACTTTCCAACTTAATGGAATAAAGAAAAAAATATGGGCGACCCATGAATTATGATACCCTTTTAATATATAGCAATTTAATGCGTAATTAAAATCTGAAAATGTTTCAGATTTTCTTACTCTTTTTTCCTTTCCGTTTTTTTTTATAACGGCCAATATATCTAGAAGCTCTTCAAAATTAATATAGGACGAAAATTATTTGTGCCTTTATGTAGGTTTTTACTATTAAATCATCTTATTTTTGTAACCAGGGGCGGCCCGACACCGTAAGCAAGGCAAGCATCGCATCGGAGCGCCGGTTTTGAAGAGGCGTCATTTCGAACTCAAAAGCTAAGCTACCCATGAATTATGATACCCTTTTAATATATAGCAATTTAATGCGTAATTAAAATCTGAAAATGTTTCAGATTTTCTTACTCTTTTTTCCTTTCCGTTTTTTTTTATAACGGCCAATATATCTAGAAGCTCTTCAAAATTAATATAGGACGAAAATTATTTGTGCCTTTATGTAGGTTTTTACTATTAAATCATCTTATTTTTGTAACCAGGGGCGGCCCGACACCGTAAGCAAGGCAAGCATCGCATCGGAGCGCCGGTTTTGAAGAGGCGTCATTTCGAACTCAAAAGCTAAGCAGAGCATAAAAGGGGGCGTCTTTTTTACGTTAGCAGGGCAGGACTAGGGTTACACTTATCCTAGGGCCGCCCTTGTTTGTAACCATCTTAATTTTTAAATTCCATTTAGAATCTGAACGATTTCAGTGCCATGGAAGCCGGTAAGAAACAGGATTCTTTCCGAACATGATTTATTAAGATGACGTACAACGGGTCACTCAAATAATCACTTTTAAAAAAATGAAAATTCGTGTTGGAATATTTGTGGTATTTCTTAGTATGGTTTTCTAAAATTTAATATTTTCTTTTGGATATCTTATATAATAAAATCCGAGAGTAAACATTGTATGTAGCTATGTATGTATGTAGGTAGGTAGGTAGGTTTGTGACCACCGATCTTTTTGCGCGCATCTCTGGATCACATTGCGCCGAGACGGTTGGCCGCAGACATACCGAATTTTGCATACGGCTTCACTAGGACAGATCCTAACATACCTCGGAGTGATTTTTTCGAAATTCGAATTAGAAAATGTTTTATTTTTTGTTTTGTCCGATTTTTAGCGATTTTTCTCGCTTAATACGTAATAACGCCTGTAATTGCACTCGCAAGAAAACGAAATTTACATCATCGGCTAGAGAAGAATATTTTCTTTTAAAAACTATTTGTTCGGACTGTGTAACATAATTTTAAGATTTTTGGGAATTTTTCAAATAAAATTAAATTTGACGCTGACTTTCGTAAAATATTTTTAAAACTGCTGCATCTTGAATTCTATCCGTCATAACTTTTTTATATTTTGCCAAATGACGGAGCATACATTTCGCCCTCTTTTAAAAGAAAAACCAGAGGAAAACATACATTAGGAGATTTTTTACAAATTTTTAAGTGAAGAATTATATTCATTTCAATAGCAGATTCTTAAAAATTTCGGTATGATATCTTGCGGTTTGGTTGTCTTGGAGAAAGTAACAATGATTAAAATTGCCAGTTGAAAAAAAATAAATAAAATTAATTTAAGATAAGAGTTTTCGCATGTGAAATGTGCGCGAAACTCAATCAGAATAACGGACTTACAAGCAAAACATACGCCACGCATGAAATAATTCTATATTTTTTTTACGTTGCCAGAAAAATAAATGAATGCTGTTTTTTCACCAGTGAATTATCCAGCATTATTTTCAATTGAGCGTTTAAACGGGTCACGTTTTCGAATAGCAGGAAATATATTGCGGTGTTAAACAGGGCGAGATTATGACCAACAGGGGGCCCCAGGCATTGATGAATTTGGAGGCTCCCCATGTATGAAATTTGTTTTTTTTTTTATAAAAAAAGAACAACATTTTAAATTGGGGGGCCATTTCGAGACGGGGTCCCTGGGCAAAGTCCTGATTTTCCCGTACGATAATAGGGCCCTGGCGCTAAATAAGCCAATCTAACAAGAATTATGCGTAAAAATTTATGGAGAGCTGATTTAGTGGCAACCATAAAGTGAAATGATTATCGTTTATGCTAATGCATAAATTGCAAAGCAGCACCAAAGTCTAAAAGACTACATTCGAGGCGAATATCTAAACCGTTTCTTTAAATGAAGCATTAACAGTTGCAAAACGACAATATATTGTATGGTATCAGTAAACGATAGTATAATTAATAGTAAGTAGATATGATAAGGCAATATTGATCAAAGCACAATATACCGCATTAATAAATATTTTGTGAAACTCTTCTATTCATTTTTCAACAGCTGTATTACATCACAGCTAACAAAATATTAAGTAATTCTACGTCGCGTTAATATATCCCGCGGTAGTTTCAACAGAAAAGACTGAAACATAAGTTCCTTTTTTTCTTGGCGATTCTGTTTTGTCACAAGTAGTTATGATCACATTTTAGGAAAATGTTCTCTTCTGGCCTTGCGAAGAGCGGGTACACAACTATTTAACTATAACATAAAACGGTTCTCCACACATCATGTAGTATCTAAGGTATTAATGGTATAACTTAAATCTAAAAAAGAGTATGATGCAGAAATAAGACATTTTGAAAATTAGGAATTTTCACTGAAAACCGTCACGCTTTTCTTTTCTGATCGTGAATGACACCGACATAGTTTTTTGCGTCATAATATTAACAATGGTCACAGGTTAGTACTTATACTAACTTTACGAATAAGTAATGAGTAACTTTACGCCAAGAGAAAGAATCACTTTGCTTATTTTAAGATTCCAAATCTCTGGAATCAAATCGAATTATACATGGAAGAAAAAGTTTCGTTCTCTACCGTGCGGAGAACGGGCACGCAACTAGTATATATAATATTAGACGAACGTCGTAATGCTTTTCCGTAGTCGGACGGTGTTGGGAAGAAAGGCGGCATTTGTAGTTCCGTCTTCGGGTTAAGCTCGCTGTCGGAGGACTACCCGGCGCAGATGCAGGACGGTTTACTCGGGCTGGGGCTGTGTTGTACAGAAAAACACTCCGAGATTACGAAGACATATTTTTATTTGATTTCACATAGTTTTTACATGCAACTGAAGTAACGAAGAATCTATACTCCGAGCTGAGTTTCAACTTATATAACCTCGGATCACGTGTTCTATACAGTATCACATGTTCTAAAAGAGATGCAGTTATTGGTTGTTACACTGAACGGGTCGCGTTTTCCGAAACCCTCAAGCGTTCACACACTTAGCGAAAACAAGAGCCCGCCAACGATTTGGCGGAAGAGAGGGGTTACGCGCGCTTGTAGTCGCTATAAGGTTGCAATGTTAGCAAGAGCGCCACAAGAATTTATGATGTTATAACCATGAAGCTCTAAGGAGAATCATCGGGAATGGGCGATCAGGCGGGAAAACGGACCAGGATCCATTTTCACCGGCAGGAGGCGCAACGCACCGCTTCAATAGGGATTTAGCGTTTTTTGATTGTGAGCGAGCTATATTTTTTTAATAAAATAAATTATTTTGATAGAATATGGGTCGAGCGAGTCACTGCTTTGCACCTGGACGTGACAGTGGATATCCAGAAGCCAGAAAAAGAAATGTATCGCTCGGGAAGAAAAGTCCAACGTTATTTAAAGCTCCAAACAGCATCAATACAGCATCACCATAATATTTCTTTAATATGGCCCCTTATAAATGTATAACATAAAAAGTAACACTATGTAAATAGAAAACCTTTTGTACATGATAGTAGTAGTATAATGCTAATATGAACACTTTAAAATACGGCCCAATAATCAAAATGAAACAGCAGTATAATACTTTGAAATTGTCCATTTTTTAAAAAATAATAACAGTTTTATAAATAATATTTTTCTGTTTATTAATTTAATTAGGATGGGGGAGGGGATTTTATAATATATAAGAGATACACAAATGAATAGATATTTTTGGCATAAGTCTGCAAAACTTATACAAAAACAAATATTTTCAATTCAAAGTCTGTTTTTACTTCCTTGTACGTAGTATAAGGAAGTAATGTGATCCCGAAAAATTTTGGGGGCCAAATTTCGACAAAAAATCCGATTTTGACTACCTCTAAATTTAATTTTAAGAATTTTTTCGATGCATCTCATCGTAGGCTAGCATGCACGATCATATTAACGCGTCTGCAACTCATTTTGACCAGCGGCGAGTTTATTGTGGTCAGTTTTTCCATGCCGTCTGTACGTACGTACGTAGGTACGTACGTACGTATGTATGTAACTCGCATATCTCAAAAACTATGGGTCGTAGAATGTTGAGATTTGATATTTAGGATTGTTCTATGATCTAGTTGTGCACCTCCCCTTTTGGTCGTAATCGAATGAATAGTTTATGTACAGGACCGCCCAAAAGATTCGAAATACATTACGCTCTATGGGCCGAAATTCATTAAACTCGCATATCTCAAAAACTATTAGGCGTAGAATGTCGAAACTTCATATTTTGGATACTTGTAACATCTAGTTGTGCACCTCACCTTTTGGTTCCATTCGATTGGATAGTTTATCTACAGGACCGCCCAAAACATTCGAAATACATTACGCTCAATGGGCCGAAATTCATTAAACTCGCATATCTCAAAAACTATTAGGCGTAGAATGTTGAAACTTTATATTTAGGATTGTTGTAACATCTAGTTGTGCACCTCCCCTTTTGGTTCCATTCGACCGGATAGTTTATCTACAGAACCGCCTAAAAGATTCGAAATACATTACGCTCTATGGGCCGAAATTCATCAAAGCGTTTTTTAGAGGTATTGGGCTATTTCAAACGACTCAGAAGTGATATATGCTGTAAAGAGTTAGAAAATGAATTTCTCCATTAAAAAAAGTGTCTTTATCATTTAGAGTTCTGCTACAGGAACACTCAAAAGATTTCCAATACATTACGGTCAATGGCAATTTTAGGAGATTCATCCATTTCAAGCACAATACCGTCCTACCACATAAGTTAGGTAATGGTCCGACCACGGTCACGTGCCTCCCCCAAGAACTATGCCAAAAGTCGCCAAGCTTGGCGACTTTTTTGTGTACGTGTGTGCATATTTAACTCTCAAATCTCAAAAACTATTATGAAATTTCATATATAAGATTGTTGTAACATCTAGTTGTGCATCTCGATTTTTGGTTAAAATCTACTGGAGAGTTTATTTACAGGACCACCGAAAAGAATTTCAGTACTTTAATGTCTATGGACATCTTCAATATAATACAATTGTAGACAGTCATTGTTTGGTACATGCCCAAAATCTCGCCGTCTGTCCTCGACCTTGGCGAGTTTTGCCGAAATGTCGCCAAATTTGACGATAGTCAGTCATTTGGTCCATGCCCAAAGTATCGCCATTTGTCATCGTTCTTGGCGAGTTTTGGCGAAATATCGAAAAATTTGGCGATAATATGTCATTGTTGGTCTATTCTTAATATCTCGCCAAATGTCGTCGACATTGACGAGTTTCGCCGAATTTGGCGCCAAAAATTATTTCGTATTTTGTATAATTCTAAAACTTTAACCCGTAGAATTTTGAACTTTTGTATTTAGAACTATATTATAATATCTAACGGTTTTCAATATCTTTTTTGACAGCAATCGACTGGGAATTTATTTACAGGGTGAGCCAAATGACTTTAAATACATTAAGGTGTATGGATGCATTCAGTTCATTGAAAGTCTGTGGTCAATGACTACTTTAGCTATCCCCAAAATCTCGCAAACTATTTCAAGTTTGTCGGCTTTTGGTGAAATATCGCCAAATAAAGTGTCAGAAAGAAATCTTTCAAATTGAACTCAGCTTGGCGATATCGAAATTTTTGGCTAGAAATCGCTATATCTTACTATTATTGATATTTTATATCTTTGAAACAAATAAGTTTAGAGGAAGTGCGTAAAAAACATTTTTGATTTAATAGACGTGCAAGGAAGTCATGTGTTGGACACATCAGATTTTTTTTTTTAAATACAAAGTTTTTCAAAATTAAAGAAATATTAGATTTTTTCTGATATGTGAAAGCTTGCAAAACTGATGCAAAAGAGTCAATCACTGAATATGCGTGTATTTATTGAATTAATATTTTTTTTCCTTTATGCTTTTTTATGAAATTTTTTGTAGTACTGAAAAATGATACTGATACTGAAAAGACATTGATTTTTATGTAATTTTTTGTGGTACTCAGGTCCTTATTATCGCACGGGCAAATCGGGACTTTGCCCAGGGCCCCCCAATTTCAAATCTTGTTCTGAAACATCCTTCTTTATATCAAAATTTTATGAAAAATAAAACAAATTTCATAGATGCCCCCCCCCCCAAATTCATCAATTCCTGGGGCCCTTGTTGGTTATAATCAGGCTCTGGTGGTGCTGAAAAACGGCGTTATATGTTTTTCTCTTTCCATATTTGTTTTTGTTTTTTGGTTTAACTAACCAACTTTAAGACTAAAGACAAAATAATAATAATAATAATAATAATAAATAAAATATAATGTGGAAGAGCGGGTATATAAGAGGAATTTATAGCTTGAAAGAAGGCAGGGAATGTTTTTTAATTTTTAGCGAATTGCTACCAAAAATATTTGTCAAAAACTGATCTATTATATCGTTCGCATGCAGTTTTAAAGAGAATTTATTTAAATTATTAATTAATTTATTAAATTATCAAACTGATGTTACATCGTTGTAACTAAGTAATATAGAAACAAAATTATTATATATGCATATTAATTATCATATTTATTTATTAAAATGTTAGTGTATACTTCATGAAATTTCAGCATAAATGAATAAATCCCAATTAGAGAAGCATTAAATCGGAAAGCGCGCGCGCGCGCGCGATGTTGTTTTTCGCTACCGTCAATAGATGGCGCAATCAATGGTAGCCGCAGCGCCGCAGTTTCGTCGGCAATTCTCATACTGCGTAGTTGGTCCGGTCCAAGTTGGATAACAAGTCGATGTTTCTCCTCCCGAGCTTCATGGTTATAACAGACGCGCTTTTCTGATGTGTTAAAAGAATGCAATTAGTTTAATATATTGGTAGAATATGAAATGTATATAATATGATTGTATGTATAAAACATTTATTTACAGATAAAAATTTAATTTATCCGCTCCGAAATTTTATCCTAAGCACTTTAAAATTGTTTATCGCATGTTCTTTTTGGCGCCATCTACTTTTTTTTAACGTAATTATCAAAATAGGTTTATTGATCTATTGCTTAAGTTTAATTTTACAAGAAACGTTAATAAACATGTTTCCGATATATTTTAAGAATGGAATTTGTTAAATAATAAATGGTACAGTAAGAAATGTAGATAATTTTATGCTTAAGACATTTATTTACAGATAAAAACACAACTTAAATGCTTAAAACTTTTCTATAAGCACTTCAAAAAATGCCCAACATTTGGTGCTACCGACGGTTTTTTTTTTTTTTTTAACGGAATTATCTTACTAATAGTAGCTTTCTTAGTTTGCTGTTGTACGTTTAATTTCTAGCATTGTATGGAAACATAGTTATTACTTCCTTGTACGTAGTATAAGGAAGTAATGTGATCCCGAAAAATTTTGGGGGCCAAATTTCGACAAAAAAACCGATTTTGACTACCTCTAAATTTAATTTAAAAAATTTTTTCATATGCATCCTATCGTAGGCTAGCATGCACGATCATATTAACGCGTCTGCAACTCATTTTTACCAGCGGCGAGTCTGCTGTGGCCAGTTTTTCCATGCCGTCTGTACGTACGTACGTATGTATGTAACTCGCATATCTCAAAAACTATGGGTCGTAGAATGTTGAGATTTGATATTTAGGATTGTTCTATGATCTAGTTGTGCACCTCCCCTTTTCGTGGCAATCGAATGGATAGTTTATGTACAGGACCGCCCAAAAGATTCGAAATACATTACGCTCTATGGGCCGAAATTCATTAAACTCGCCTAACTCAAAAGCTATTAGGCGTAGAATGTCGAAACTTCATATTTTGGATAGTTGTAACATCTAGTTGTGCACCTTTCCTTTTGGTTCCATTCGACTGGATAGTTTATCTACAGGACTGCCCAAAACATTCGAAATACATTACGCTCAAAGGGCCGAAACTCATTAAACTCGCATATCTCAAAAACTATTAGGCGTAGAATGTTGAAACTTTATATTTAGGATTGCTGTAACATCTAGTTGTGCACCTCCCCTTTCGATTCCATTCGACTGGATCGTTTATCTACAGAACCGCCCAAAAGATTCGAAATACATTACGCTCTATGGGCCGAAATTCATCAAAGCGTTTTTTAGAGGTATTGGGCTATTTCAAACGACTCAGAAGTGATGTATGCTGTAAAGAGTTAGAAAATGAATTTCTCCATTAAAAAAAGTGTTTCATCATTTGTAGTTCTGCTACAGGAACACTCAAAAGATTTCCAATACATTACGGTCAATGGCAATTTTAGGGGCATTCATCCATTTCAAGCACAATACCGTCCTACCACATAAGTTAGGTAATGGTCCGACCACGGTCACGTGCCTCCCTCAAGAACTATGCCAAAAGTCGCCAAGCTTGGCGTCTTTTTGTGTACGTGTGTGCATATTTAACTCTCAAATCTCAAAAACTATTATGAAATTTCATATATAAGAATGTTGTAACATCTAGTTGTGTATCTCGATTTTTGGTTCCAATCTACTGGAGAGTTTATTTACAGGACCACCGAAAAGAATTTTAGTACTTTAATGTCTATGGACATCTTCAATATAATACAACTGTAGACAGTCATTGTTTGGTACATGCCCAAAAACTCGCCGTCTGTCCTCGACCTTGGCGAGTTTTGGCGAAATATCGCCAAATTTGGCGATAGTCAGTCATTGGGTCCATGCCCAAAGTATCGCCATTTGTCATCGTTCTTGGCGAGTTTTGGCGAAATATCGCCAAATTTGGCGATAATCTGTCATTGTTTGGTTCATGCATAAAATCTCGCCAAATTTCGTCGACATTGACGAGTTTCGCCGAAATATCGCCAAATTTGGCGCCAAAAATTATTTCGTATTTTGTATAACACTAAAACTTTAACCGGTAGATTTTTGAACTTTTGTATTTAGAACTATTGTAATATCTAACTGTTTTCCAAATCTTTTTTGACAGCAATCGACTGAGAATTTATTTACAAGGTGAGCCAAATGACTTTAAATACATTGAGGTGTATGGATGCATTCAATTCATTGAAAGTCTGTGGTCAATGACTACTTTGGCTATCCCCAAAATCTCGCAGACTATCTCAAGTTTGTCGGCTTTTGGTGAAATATCGCCAAATAAAGTGTCAGAAGGAAATATTTCAAATTGAACTCAGCTTGGCGATATCGAAATATTTGTCTAGAAATCGATAAACCTTACTATTATTGATATTTTATCTCTTTCAAACAAATAAGTTTAGAGGAAGTGCGTCGAAAATATTTTTGATCTAATGGACGTGCAAGGAAGTCATGTGTTGGACACATCAGATTTTTTTTTCCTTATTATTCAAAACTGAGAACATGCAAAATAAGTCAATATTTCGTTATCAAACGTAAAGAATTAACCAAGAAATTTTTTTAGCTAATGTTCAATAATAAACTATCATTTTATATATTGAGAAATTTTACTGTGGTGATTCCACTTTTTATCTATTTCACTGAAACTTTATTTCTCATGTGCATGTGTTTTAGGAGATAAAGATGGTTAATATTATTAATATATAATTTATATAATAATTATTATATATATACAATTATTATTTATAATATATAAGAACAATTTTTGAACTCAACAATTAAAAATTAATATATTAAATTATTTACCTTTTTTGTACCTTGTTAAGTATTTAATTAATTTAATAATGATAGCTTAAAATAATCAAGAAACACGAAATAGCAATAAGAACAGAGAAAACGTAGCTTACGCAAAAATTTAAGTATCAAAAATTTCATTTTTTTACTTCCTTGTACGTAGTATAAGGAAGTAATGTGATCCCGAAAAATTTTGGGGGCCAAATTTCGACAAAAAAATCGATTTTGACTACATCTAAATTTAATTTAAAAAATTTTTTCGATGCATCTCATTGTAGGCTAGCATGCACGATCATATTAACGCGTCTGCAACTCATTTTGACCAGCGGCGAGTCTACTGTGGCCAGTTTTTCCATGCCGTCTGTATGTACGTACCTATGTATGTAACTCGCATATCTCAAAAACTATTGGTCGTAAAATGTTGAGATTTGATATTTAGGATTGTTCTATGATCTAGTTGGGCACCTCCCCTTTTGGTGGCAATCGTATGGATAGTTTATGTACAGGACCGCCCAAAAGATTCGAAATACATTACGCTCTATGGGCCGAAATTCATTAAAATCGCCTAACTCAAAATCTATTAGGCGTAGAATGTCGAAACTTCATATTTTGGATAGTTGTAACATCTAGTTGTGCACCTCCCCTTTCGGTTCCATTCGACTGAATAGTTTATCTACAGGACCGCCCAAAAGATTCGAAATACATTACGCTCTAAGGGCCGAAATTCATCAAAGCGTTTTTTAGAGGTATTGGGCTATTTCAAACGACTCAGAAGTGATATATGCTGTAAAGAGTTAGAAAATGAATTTCTCCATTAAAAAAAGTGTCTTTATCATTTATAGTTCTGCTACAGGAACACTCAAAAGATTTCCAATACATTACGGTCAATGGCAATTTTAGGGGCATTCATCCATTTCAAGCACAATACCGTCCTACCACATAAGTTAGGTAATGGTCCGACCACGGTCACGTGCCTCCCTCAAGAACTATGCCAAAAGTCGCCAAGCTAGGCGACTTTTGGTGTACGTGTGTGCATATTTAACTCTCAAATCTCAAAAATTATTATGAAATTTCATATATAAGAATGTTGTAACATCTAGTTGTGTATCTCGATTTTTGTTCCAATCTACCCAATTTACAGGACCACCGGAAAGAATTTTAGTACTTTAATGTCTATGGACATCTTCAATATAATACTACTGTAGATAGTCATTGTTTGGTACATGCCGAAAATCTCGCCGTCTGTCCTCGACCTTGGCGAGTTTTGGCGAAATATCGCCAAATTTGGCGATAGTCAGTCATTTGGTCCATGCCCAAAGTATCGCCATTTGTCATCGTTCTTGGCGAGTTTTGGCGAAATATCGCCAAATTTGGCGATAATATGTCATTGTTTGGTTCATGCTTAAAATCTCGCCAAATGTCGTCGATATTGACGAGTTTCGCCGAAATATCGCCAAATTTGGCGCTAAAAATTATTTCGTATTTTGTATAACTCTAAAACTAACCCGTAGATTTTTTAACTTTTGTACTTAGAACTATTGTAATATCTAACTGTTTTCAATATCTTTTTTGACAGCAATCGACTGAGAATTTATTTACAGGGTGAGCCAAATGACTTTGAATAAATTGAGGTGTATGGATGCATTCAATTCATTGAAAGTCTGTGGTCAATGACTACTTTGGCTATCCCCAAAATCTCGCAGATTATATCAAGTTTGTCGGCTTTTGGTGAAATATCGCCAAATAAAGTGTCAGAAGGAAATCTTTCAAATTGAACTCAGCTTGGCGATATCGAACTATTTGGCTGGAAATCGCTAAACCTTACTATTATTGATATTTTATCTCTTTCAAACAATTAAATTTAGAGGAAGTGCGTCGAAAATATTTTTGATCTAATGGACGTGCAAGGAAGTCATGTGTTGGACACATCAGATTTTTTTAATATAAAAATTCATAAATCTTAATTTATTCTAGACCCTCCAAAAAAAGTATTCGAGCAAGAGAGAAATTTCCTATTTTAGATTTGCGAATAATAATTGAGTTTTTGAAAAACGCACAACCAGACAGCAATATGGAAATTCATATTTATACGTAGTCTAATTCATATTCTATGATAAATAATTTTTAATATGCGAAACCAACGTAGGAAATTTATCTCTTGCTCGAATACTTTTTTTTGGAGGGTGTACTTGTATAAAATTGGTTATTTTAAAGGCTAAATAAACTCGATGCTTGTAAGTCTTCTCAGGGAAAGTACAATTATGTATAAAAAAACAAAATAATCAAACTAAGATCATGAATAAATTTATTTACAAAATCATAAAATACAAATCTAAGTATATAATTAATTAATAATATTATGCGCTCTACAAACATGTGTAGGGAAAAAATCCTCAATTGTTTTTTCCATGGGATTTTGCGTTGAGCCTGTTTTTGGAAACACTTTCAGTAATACTTCTTTTGCGTTTAACACTTTTATTTTGTAGTTGTTTTGGAGGTCGTCCTGATGGAACTCTTGTACTGGTTCTTGTTAAACCAGGATGACGTGTTGCTATAGATGTTGGCTGCACTTTGATTTTTTTCTCTCTAGACGATTTACAAAAATAAAGTTTATTTATACTTTTCAAATTGTGGCTCACTGTAATAAACAATCCATTCTAATTTCATAATGTTGGAAAGAGAATCTTTGAAAGCTTCAGATTCATCTTTATCTTTCAGCGGTAGCCGTAAAACAACGATTTCGTCGTTAGATTTTCCATCATCAACAACGCAATTCGGATATTTTTGAATGATCTCATCTAAAACACTCTGTCTGAATTTCGACAGAGACATTTTTTTAAAGAGCAAACTCGAAAACAAGCGAACCCCATAAATGAATGTATTGGAGCACGGTTAGTATGAGACAGTGACTTTCGCAATGCGCGTCTCTCTTCCGCCAAATCGTTGGCGCGCTCCTGTTTTCGCCAAGTGCGTGAACTCTTGAGGGTTTCTGAAAACGCGCCCGGGTCTGCTATCCTAAGGAAATTCTTGCGAGGTGTGGTGCCAGAAGACCGTGGGAAGAGGGGATATTACTTGCGTTTGAATTAAATTTAGATCCTGATACAAATCTTTTGTTAAAAACGAAAGTTACTACGCCCTGAAGAATTTTGAAGCAAGCAAATAGAAATTTTGAATTTTGAGAGGATATTTAATTTTATATGTTATAGAATATCCCCCCCCCCCGTCTGAGAAGAGGCTGACCACCAATGCCTGCATTGGAGGGCAAACTCACTCAGCAGAGTGAGGAAAAGGGCGTAGGCAGAAATTTGGAAGAGTTTTAAAAATTTAGTACTTATAAAACACGTGTCCTACGAAAAATTTAAGTTACAATTGTAAAATAAAACTGAGCTGAAAAAGAAGAAACATTATAAAATATACAAAAATAACACATAAGAAAATTAAGCTAAATGTGACATTATGAGAGTCCTTAAGCAAATCTTTTCAGTCTTTGCATTCAGTCTATTGCTCTTAGTGTCTTAAAACAGAACTTGGGTACCTTTGAAAACACATAAAGTTTTCTATAGTCTTGGAAAGTTCGTTATATAAAAAAAAAGTTGTCTCTATTTGGTTGTGATTACAAACTTCACACAGACAAATCACATATATAATCCTCATTTAATTACTATAATATGGTTCAGACTCTTTTCAGAGCAAAAAAAATAAGCACTTTTTAAAGCAAAATTTTCTTAAGTAGGGTCTAACCACAAATGATGTCACGCTTGGAGGAAAGGAGGGCTGTGAAATTGTGACGAGGGGGGAGGGGGGGACAAGATGTGTGACATTATACATTTACATTAAAATAAAAACATTTAAAATAAGAAAATTAAATTTGATTTCTAGCATAGTGCTTTGTTTTTAAACTGTAAGTATATGTATATGTAATACAGCATGACATGTGCCAAGCGTGGTATGGTGAAGTGTGAGCAGGAGGCAAAGAATATTTTTTAAAAAGCGTGGCATCATTTATGGACAGCCCCTTATTACTTTCGTTATTACCAAACTTTTGATTTTCTTACTGTAAAGTTGGCAGGTTGTTGCTTTAAGTGCAAATGTGCCAATTTTCCAAAATTGAAAAGCCCACAATTTCTTGCACATGTATGTACAAGCAATTAATACAGACAAAATAATTTCTTTTTTTCTCTCAAGTAACATGTATGTCCATATACCGTAATTTATGGCAGAAACGCTGCACCCATCGCACCCACGAAAATGAGCTTAATTAACTAGAAAATTATCAGAAATGCCGCACCCGCGATCCCCTCCCTCCGAAAAAAAAAAAAAAAAAAAAAAGAAAGAAACATCGCACTGGGATGTATTTCGGGGGGTGATAATCGGTAAAAATATCTCCTTTCCCATATGTTTTAAAGTATTTACCGCTATTTTACGAAGCTTACAATTTCCATTTTCAAATAATCAGTGTCCGATTTTATATAAAACATCAGTTTTTATATTCACAAAGGCGAATTTATAGGAATAAATAAATAACTTGTAAAAACTTCTTGCATTCGCAAAAAGTTCGGACAGTATAGCACATGCTGTTAAAGTGAAACAGCGATCCGATGAGCAGGCTCCAGTCAAAAGTAAACATTTTTTATTTTTTTTTTCCGCGGACGGCCAGCTATTGATTACGTAATGAGCGTGCTTCAGCGAATTGTTTGTTTTAAGCTTTGAATGTTGTGTGTTATTGATATTTCTATTCATTTATTACTTTTGATATTTATAACATTGGGGTTTATTTTAAAAGCACTCAGCGTTTCCTGAGCTTGCCAATTACTTGTAGGGTAGTTGAGTTTTTACTGTAATAATAGCGTAAAACAGTGTTTATTCGGTACAGTGCTCCTTCACAGGGCGCAAAGCCGCACGGCGAAAAAACAGAAATAACTTATAGATAAACTTTTAGATGAACTTTTTTTATTGTGTGTGTGTGTGGGGGGGGGGGGGAGGGTAGAATGGTTAAACTCGCACCGGGCGCAACAGACTTGAGATTCAGTATTTTAAGAACAATCAGGCCCAGACTGCCACCTAAGGGGGCATTCGGCTATTGAAAAGGGGCTCCAACGTATGACGTCATCGCGTTACGGTACGATCAATATGAACGCAGCTTGAGGCTGGAAAAGGGGAACGAAAAGTTTCGATGACAGACGATTTTACGGTCGATTACCACTAGAAATTAAGCACTTTTTAAGTACCTTGCGGCTATACTGAGAAACTTTAAGGATATAGGTAAAAAATTAAGTACTTTTTTAAAGGCCTTAAAAATGAAAAAAAAAGTAAGTACTTTTTAAGGTATTTTAAGCACCGTCCGAACCATGTACAACAATTAGGTACACAAGTTAGCATAACAAATACATCAGCATGCTTCCATCCGGCGAACACATCAGAACATCCGCATACATCGGAATCAGGGGCGTAGCCAGAAATTTTTCATGGGGGGGTTACGACTACTGAAACTCACATATATGCATATATGTGTGTGATAAGGGAGTGAAGAATATACATTTTGTAAGGCAAAAAATTCCTCATGGGGGGGGGGTTATGACCCCCGTAACTCCCCCCCCCCCCCTAGACAATCAGTCGGAGGCTGATGAACGATGTTCCGAGCGTTATGGAACGCTGCCACTCGGTGAGGACTTTTGTGGGGTCGCTGCCACTCGTTGTGGACTTTTGTGAGGTCGCTGCCGCTCGTTGCGGACTTTGTGAGGGTTCTGCCGCTCGTTGCGGACTTTGAAAGAGCCGAGCGAGAGATGGAAGAGGTCGGTGCTGGCGCCATCTGTCGCTATTGGCGAGAAGGAGAATGCTTGTTGGTTATCCGGGTCATCAATGTAGGGAGAGCGTGTGGAGGGAGCTGGGTTTGAACCCAGGGACTTATGGGTGGTAGATTGAGGCGCAATCCGGCTCGGCCAAAAGGTACCCATTCGACCGGTCGTTGCCGGGTGTTGTGTGCGCGGAAGTGATCTCGTGCCGCTACATAGGCTTACCAGGCGAAATACACGAAAGATGAGTGATAAAATGACATAATGAATTAATATCGTTAATCAAATTTTGTTTGTTTGCCTGAGTTCGTGGCGCTCAAAACATGAGGCCTACCAACCACACTGCTGCCGCCCTCTTTTGACATGTCAAGAGCTTTTGACCGTGTTTGGCATCAACTCTTGATTACCAAGCTTCATGACTCTTTTAGCATAAAGGGCACAGCCCTTCCGTGGATTTCGGACTTCCTCTGGGACAGATTGATTAGAAACAAATATACTAACTCTGTCTGGTCCTTTCAGCCTTAATCAAGGTGTTCCTCAAGGTTCTGCATTGATCCCCGTTTTATTTTCTCTTTAAATCGATGGTTTAGAGAAAGAGGTTGCTAAGCACTGTAGTGTGGGAATCTTTGCTGACGACGGCATAGTGTGGCACTCTGGCTCAGACATCAGGGATATTGAGCTTAATCGCGCTACAGAGGAAGCTCATTCCTTCGCCAAGCATCACAAACTGATTTTTAATGCTTTGAAATCATTGACAACCTTTTTCACAACTAATAGACAACTTTTCAATTACCGACCTGGGATTTTCATGAATAAAACCCATTTAAGTTATGTTAAAAATGCCAAATACCTTGGCTACACCTTGGAGCAGGAGATCACGAGCAATAAGCATATTGAAGGTCAAGTGGCCAAAGCCAGAAAGAGTCTTAATATTCTCAAATTTATATCTGGTTTAGTTCGGGGAGCAGAAGCCGGCATACTACGACATCTTTTATTAGACCAATATTGGAGTATGGTTTCATTATTGTTTCTAGTGCTTCCAAAACCAATCTTAATAAACTTGAAAGTGTGCAGCATAGTGCTGCTAGAATCATTACTGGACTTCGCTTCGGCATAGTTGTCTATAACATTGTACTTTTTGAGAGCGATTTGCCACCTCTTTCGATGCGAAGAATTTATTGCCTAACAAAATATTTTAACAAGTTTTACAGTTACTGTGGACAGCACAGAACTTCCACTATCTTCACGCTTGGACTGACAATCGAGTAAAACAATGCTTTATTGATTAATAAATTAATAATAATTAATTAGTGATCTTAATTAATAAATTAATTACTAGTATTTATTAAAAGTTAGATAAAATTAATTAAGTTGATAAAGCTAAGTAATGTAAAAAAATTAATTACTTTTAAGTAACTTAGTTAATTAACTTATTAAAATAAATTATAAATAGTTACGTTAATAAGAATATTTCTTTAAAAGATTTTTAATTTTTTTTTTCTTTTTATAACAAAAATAATCACGCAGACATACCTAACAGACAACAAAATGCTTAATTAAGTAAACATTTTGCACAAGAAGCACATTTTAATAAACTATTTATTTGATCACCTTGTTAAGAATGATCAATAAAAGTTTAAATTAAGAAACAGTTAATAAAGTTAAGTTCTTCTAAACCTAAATTTTCGTTTTTATTAATTTTTTTCAGTTTTCAAGTTATTACACCTATAAAAATAATTCATTCAATTTTTCATCATTCATTTGTCTTTCTTGTAAGAATTAATCTAATAGTACAAACAATTAAAATATAGTTAATGCATGAAATTATTAATAACATTTCTGTTCAAAATAACTATATAATGGCATAAATATCTATTCCAGTTATTCAATATATATTCCACTACAAATTCAAGTTATTTATTACATTTTTTGAAAATGGTCAACAATAGCTAAATTTTTTTTCAGGATTATCTGCAGCCATTATAAGTATTCTTCTGTTGATTTTAACAATCAGTTGGTCACCTATATAAGTGGCAATATTGAAAGCCTGAAAGGAGATAAGAACCTCGACCTCATCCAGGGTGTCTACCACATAAAGTAAGCTTGATTTCTTGACTATAACAAATACGAAAAATACATTCGTGGCAGGGATGCAGAATATGTACGATCCGCGATCTAGGATCGGGAGGAAATTTTAGCCATCTGGGGGAAATTTTGCAGAAAATATACAACTGATTTCGATTTTAACAATGAATTACAAAATTCTTCGAGTTTTTCTTTCCCATTCCTATTTTTAAAGCGATTTATTTTTTCAACTTTTCACCGATCAACAGTTTGCTTTCTCTTAACTTGGATCAATTCCTATTTAGTAAACATTTATGTAGCTTGTACATTGTAAATATTTTTACACATATGGTAATACAGAACTTATGCGTCTATAAACATATCATAAAATTTTAGGGAAATTTTCATATGGATTGAGGGAAATGTTGAGAGTAAAAACAGTTTCTGCACCCCTGCATCATACTGACAAAATGAAGAAAAATTATACTTTTAAATTTAACACTATTGAATATTTTTGTATAATGACATCAAGCTGCGAGAGTTACTCAACAAAACAAAACAATATATAGCATTACCTAAAGATTATGATAATATGTAATACTTTAAAAAGTAATTAATTGCCGACAATAGTAAAATTTAAAAACATTTTAAACAAATTTATCTCATTAAAGTTTTATATAAAAAGCATCTTGATTAAAGTTTATTTTAAATTACTTCAATTGCAATGACTGTAATAACAGTTTGAGTACTCAAGCTTTTGAGTTGAATTACCAAATATGTCTTAATTTACAGTCAAATATTAAAAACTGCATTAAAAAAAAAGAATTTAAAATAAAATCAGCCATTTTCTTTCTTTTTTTCCCCATTAGCCATGTAAATATACTTTTTTAAAGTTTTGAAGATGCATACTTGTCAACTTTTGAAAATTCCCAAGATGTGAAACAACACGCAATTGACATATTGAACTATTGTCAGTTCAATATACAACTATTTTGCGGACATCATTTTTCATGATTTCTGCTAAATAACACGTAAATGACATTGTAAATGAATTTTATAAATAGCATACGAACAGTATTTTAATGTTTTCCCATGAATGGCTTTCCCCATTTGTTTATTTAATGACCCATGAAATAAACAAATGAAAGACGTTAAGTTTTGTTTATTTGCATAATTTAAATAATATAAAATATTGAAATTTATATGTAACACACACTTAATATATATTTCTTAACCCATTTATGCCTAGCGTCCCTTTTTTGGGACGGCATTTTCGCTAGTAGTCGAAAACGTTATTTATTTTTCCTAGCCTTTATTCATGAGTATTGAGCCTCAACTCTACAAAATATTTAACATGACCAAGTAGTATGTTGATATTTCAATTTTTATGCATAATGATTTTAAAAGAAATCATCCCTTGTTCAAGAAGTTGACATCAGAAATTTATCTATTATTTCTGTTATCAGTAAAAATCGAAGAAAGTCGCAAAAATATCCAGGCACAAATGGGTTAAACAAAAAAGAAAAAAAAAAATCTCACTGGACAAAAACATTTATATGATGACATTTATATGACATCCGTATGAAACACATTAGGGAAGGTGGGGAAAAAGCAATTATGTAATAC
>JAWZYV010016717.1:0-39948 GCA_038373885.1 Cheiracanthium punctorium
CTGTGCAATCTGCCATTTTAATTGGCGACCATTCTATCTTGCTCCTAGCGCTATTACCAAGTTGGCGTACTCTGCGCTCGTACCTTTTTATGTCTCGTTAACTTTTTGTCTCCGCTTGTGAAGGCACGCATGTTTTTTCTACGCTACCAGCGAATTGTTATAATAGTTCTTATTATTTTAAATAAAATACTTAATAATCAATCAATCCTGATTGTTGATTCGTTGGGAATGCCTCTTTCCAGGTTATTGCCTAAGTAATGCAAATTATCTATATGGTCATTAACTGTTCTCAATACATTAAACTTTAATTTCACCTTTCAACTTAGCTGTGGTTCTCCTACATTATCCCCAACTAAAAAACTTGTTTTACGGTATCTCATATTAAAGAAAAGGATATGTTTTGAAATAAATTTAAAGTTTAGTAAAAATAACACACATAAAAAGCAATGCAATCTGGTACAAAAGTCCAACCTTTACATTTGCGTGGAAGATGGAACTTTTTGCAACAGAGGTAAGGGAAATTGATTTTTGTAAATGATAATTGTTTGAATCTTTTTTAATTATGGGAAACAATTTCCAGCACTATTAGACAGTTACGACTTTTTTTTTTGACGTAAAACAGAGATGTAGGCGTACAATGTTACAAAATCCTGTGATAATTTTATTTGAAGAAACATAATTTAATTCCAGTATTTCAAAATATCATTCCATTATTAATTATTCATTACCCCTTTAGATTTAGATTTTTTTGTGGGGTTATCACAGAGATAGGGTTTACTAGAGAAGTCCTGAACTCATCGATGAATAAAAGCAACTCATAACTGAAAAATATTTCAACAATCTCACAAAGTGTGCCAAAAAACTTGGTTCGATATGTTAATTTTTGCATTAAACATGGCGAAGAACATTTTCAATTTTTGCTGCAAGGAATGATAATGAATTAAATTATGTTTCTCAAAAATTAAAGTATCGCAGGATTAAGAAATATTGTACGTATCCAAGAAAGTTCAAAAAATTATAATTTGGTGTCAGAATATTTGCCACACCCGTCAGATTTAAGCCAAAGAGAGCCTAAGTGTTAAAATCGATGAATATTTAGTCCCTATCAGAACACCGAAATTCTAGAAAACTTGACACTGGTCAACTCTGTATGTACACTAATGAGAGCTAGTATAGCTAAAATCTGCGGTGGTATTTTATATCTTTATGAACATTTTAAACATTCTTTACCACATGTTTATCTTTATAAACACAATAATATTATCTCATTTGTATTTTTTCAAACAGGTTGTAACTTATTTGGTGTAACGCAGTGGAAACTCCGTTCCCAAAAGAACACGGCTAGTGAAGCAGTATCCGGCCTGGACAGTGCTTGGGAGAGTCAACTCTCTCTTGACTCGGCTGTTGTGGGACCATGCACGCCGGTGAGAACTGTTGCACGTAAAATCCGTTGTGGCTCCAATGTCCTCCAGGTTTAACGATACTCTGGGGGTGCCGATTTCTGGTGATTGGTCCGTCCTATGGAATGGGTTCAAAAGTCATAGAAAGCTTCGTGATCTCCCAGATAACATCGTTGTCGAATTCTCAGATTATGACTACCAAGATATCGACAACCGAAAAAGACCCAAAGTGGTCCTTATTGCCTTCGCCCACGACTCCTAAATAAGCTCTAGTACTAAATAGGTGACTACTCGACTCGCAATCTAATCTGAACTAATCCCACCCCCTTCATGTTCGGGTGTACTACATTTCATTAAATCTTAGACGAAGATAATAGATGCATACTGGAACTTATCTTTCAAATTACCTTCAGCTACACATGCTTGTTCCAGCACATAGAGATATGAATACAAGGGGACGACATTAGCTCTCTGATCGTGAAGCCAAAACTGTAACCGTTCCGCCCTTTTGCTTAGACCATATTGCAATATGACTGTGTTTTTTTATGGCGATAGTTCCAATTTTAAAGAAGTAATGTCGCCAAAGTTGGCGCCAAGAATCTTTACTTTTTAATCCGTAAAATCGTGCATCTTTCACTATTATACTTAAAAAGAAACCTACAAAAATTTCCACCATACTCAGACCAAATCATCTACTTCATTTTGTCCAAATCTGAAGATGCTAGTGCCATCTCCTTGTATTCATATCTCTATGTTACAGCAGATGCAGCGACATCTAATATTGCCTGTCAAATCAGTCACGTTTTCAATGCTACACAGTATTGCAAGTGACTTGTATCTTTCGCCTGGGTGCCTCCCTCAGAAAAGCCACTAAAAATATAAGTATATAATTCATCTTTAGGTATGCACAAGCATGATTCCCGAATCATATTGAACTTTCATGTTCCACGACGACAAATGTAACAAAGCAGAGGGAGATAAGAGGAAGGAGTAGGGGGAAAAAAAGAACGTTAATTTAATTAACCCATTCGTGCCTGGATATTTTTGCGACTTTCTTCGATTTTTGCTAATGTAGCAAAAATCGAAGAAAGTCGCAAAAGCAATCACCAGCAGTAATTGATAAATTTCTGATGTCAACTTTTTGAACAAGGGATGATTTCATTTAAAATCATTATGTATAAAAATTGAAATGTCAACATCCTACTTGGCCATATTAAAATATTTTGTGGAATTGAGGTTCAATACTCGCGAATAAAGGCTAGGAAAAATAAATAACGTTTTCGACTGATAGCGAAAATGCCGTCCCAAAAAAGGGACGCTAGGCATAAATGGGTTAAGAAATTATCAGAGGGCCTACGAAAGTGTGATGGATGAAGGAGAGCATACTAATTACCCGACAATGACTTCGGTGGAAATGTTCAGGCCATTTGTTCGGTAGTTGGAACGGCGGGAAAGGTAATGAACGATTTGCGTAGCGCTCTCTGAAACAACCACCTTTTGTGTAGCCAGGATATTCATATAGAAAGCAAAATCATGATTCAGTGTAAATGGTCTTTTATTGTTTGACGTCTGAAAGGAAGCTCGATGATGGAAGATAATTTATTTCGATTTGGATGTAGGATTCGTATTTAAAATTATCTCGTAGATATCTTAGCTACTGTATTGCTTCCATCCTTTTTTGTTTTATGCATACAAGCTGCTTGAAAGCAACATACAAAAGCCCTGCACCTTATTCATGTGTATTTAATGCCAGCTTACAAATAATTGTAAATATATTTGTACCGTTCATTATAAAATACTGGAGAAAGGTATTCATACGAGTATATTTTTTGTATATACATATACAGGGTGTCCCATGAAGATTAAAGCAAACTTTAATGAGAGGTAGTGCACAAAATAAAGAATCAGAATCACATACCCATGGGGTGCTAAGATCGCCGTTTCTACTTGCCTGTTAACCCATTCATGCCTACTGTTCCTTTTTCGGGACGGCACTTTCGCTATTAGTCTAAAACGTTATTTATTTTTCTAGCCTTTATACATGAGTATTGAAACTCAACTCCACGAAATATTTTAACATGACCAGTAGGATGTTCGCATTTCAATTTTTATACATAACGATTTTAAAAGAAATCATCCCTTGTGCAAAAAGTTGACATCAGAAATTTATCTATTATGCTGGTGTAAGCAAAAATCGGAGAAAGTCTCAGAAATATCTGGGCACAAATGGGTTACTCTGGTAAATCACTCTCGGAAAAATCTCGAATTGTTTCGCAAGTAATGGGTTTGTTACTAAAATTTCATCAGCGAAATGAAGTAAAACTTTTAAATTATATTTTTTAGTGACGTCTTTTCTACGAGATATACATTAATTTACGATGAAGAATGATCTTAAATTTCACTATTATTTCAACACTTGTTCTAACGCGATTTTTAACAGCTACACAAAAACGACGTTCCCAATCCCACACTGTTGTGTGATTCTGAATCTTTACTATGTGCTCTACCTCTCTTTAACCCTTTATATACCGACGATACTTAGAAGTACCGTTAAATTAAAATTGTAAAAGAAAAAGAAAAATCTATTCATTGTAGCCATTCCTTTGAAAAATCACTGCCCTATACTTCATTAAATCAGCTTTCATCACGATTTCATGTTCTATTAGAGTAGATTGGTTTGAATAGACAGCTTCAAAAGATAGCTCACTTTCTAATCGCGTCGAACGCCTTCCACCCCCAAAAAGAGCATGAGTGAATTTTCAGACGTCTGTTTTATGATTAAAGGATTCGATTTTCTGAAAGTGTGTCCATCAGAGAATACATTTTAGGAAGGCAAGGAAAGCATATTGAGCTATACATGCCTTTGATGACAATATACAATTAAATTTTAACTTTCTGGTATCTAATGGTCTAAACCCCATGGGTCTAATTAGTATTTACACCAAATTTCGTTCAGTTTGGCACAACTGTTTTCATGCAATCGGGCTCTAAACATCTCTACTTTAATTATGGCCAATCTGCTTGTTTACTCCTTAACATTATTCAAAATGAGTTTTGGAGGCAATGTCCTTACCCTGATTCCAAAATACTAGTAAATGTTAATTTTCTATATCTTCCATGATTATTTTACTGAAAAAATGCATTTTACAGCGCCAGTTTGGCTCCTAGAGGTGAAAATCCTAACTACTTTTTAAAATGAAAACTTCATGGGTCTAATTAGTATTTGCAGCAAATTTGGTTCAGTTTGGCCCAACAGTTTTCACACATTTGGTCTCTAAACATGCCTACTTTAATTATGGCCATCCAGTATGTTTACTTCTTAACATTATTCAAATTGAGATTTCTAGGCTGTGCTCTTACTCCGATTCCAATACTTGTTTTCAATGCAATTCTTCATACGAACAGCGCGGACAAACTATCCAATAACGTATGTATTTTAATTCTAGATATGCAGCGCATGCTATATCCATCGGAAATCCAACCTTCTAAATTGCTTTTTAATGCCAACGTTTCAAGAACTGCCTTTATCAATCTGCCATCCTCAAATCTGTGAAAGAATAAAAATACAAATAATTTATTTCAATGGAATACGGCTTCAAAACTCATGAATATTTACTTGATTCCTCTAGAAATATTGCCCAGGAAATTCAAATCTGGTGACTTGAAATATATTGCGAAATGGTTCGGCTTTAAAAATCTTGATCTTTTCCGCATTTCACTTTTAAATTTAATGCGAGTTGTTTGTACAGAATGTTTGCATAATGAGTTGGTGTTATTCTGATTGCTTTGTATTATACAAATGTGTATTATGGAAAGTTAGTTTGTGATTGTCAATTGCGATGCTATTTTGAATGTGCACAAATTAAAGGAACTGTAAAATTGTGAGCTTATTTTGCGCATTATGAAACTGTGTACTTATGTAATTAGTATAGAGTATTTTATTTACATGTTATAGAAGCGTTCTGCTGTTAAACCATTTCTGTACAAAATTATCACGTCTGTTAAAAAAAGTAAATAAATAATCAGCAATTTTATTGGATCCATTTGCACGTAGCGCCATCTATGTGCGAAGGTCGGAATCTAACCGACACACTTTGTAAGACGACGACAAAAACTTATCATGTGTGCAACAGGAGCTCATATAATAAAACGGCAAATACGCCCATCAATTTGATACAGGAGCAAATAGATCAAGACGATAAGGAGTCATTAATAGCTTCGTTAAAGAATCAGACATGATAAACTACAAGATGGCTTAGAAGCAGCAGAAGTGTTCTAGATAGTAAAATCGTAGCATTTTCATTTGTATATTATCATGTAACATAATTTCATAGTTTTTTATTTGCATAAGATAAATTACCCATGCTCTAATAATGTTAGCAGATCAGGGAAATCGACAGAAAATTTTATTGTAATAGGATTGGGAAAGGATAAAAGCAGCATTAATATGAGGGATAAAAGATCGTAATATTTAATTTAAAATTTTATATTGCAACTAAATGTTATTCGAAACACATAACTAAATAATTTCACAATATCCCTAAAAGAGAAATGTTTATTAAAACACACTTGAAATTTGTAATTCATTCGTCGTTTGAAAATTTGCAAGTATTCACTTTTTAGAAAAGCTTGAAAATTTTAATACGTTCATAATCTCAATTTATTTTATTTCATATATAACGTACCTTACATGATTTTTCTGTCATTTCCTGTTCATAGTAAAACATCTGCAATCTTTTGTTGCATTTATCCTTCTGTCTAGGGTGATACTGAGTTGCTGTATGTTTTCGTAAAAGTTTTATAAAATAATAGCACATAGTTAAAATAAAGTATTTGGTGTCAGGAAAACACCAGAATACGAGTAATTATTTTGTTGTAGAATAGACACTTTAAATAATTCTTTTGACATCGTAATAAGTGATGAATTTCTTAAATTATATTATAAATGCTTAACTTGTAAGTTTAATTTTATAAAAATTCGGGTATTCGTGGGACTAATTTTAAATATTTCAGTATGATTTATGCCAGTAAGCATATATATAATATTATTTAAACTATAAAAAATACCCATTAGTACATTTCTTTCGTTTTTTTTTCTTTTAAATTAATATAATTTAGTTTTCATATCATTACGGATTCTCTGTGGCTACTAGAATAAAATTTTTCTTTCTTTATTTATTTACAAATCTGCCTTCACTTAATAAGTTAAATACAGGTTAAAAGGTTAAAATTGTATTTTTTAAGAAAGAAAAAAAAAGGAGGAAAAACGTTAATAAAGAATACACACTGCCTATCTGAATTATTTTGCTTACATTTTTATGAAACATTAAATGATTTCACAATTCCGGGTTATTTTTCAAGAAATTCCTTCGATTTAAAATCTGTGGATCGTGAAATTATTTTATTTTTCAATTAAAAACGCAATAAGTTCATACTTTTACATTTGCCTTGTTTTACCTATTTATTTTATTTATGCAGAAATACTAGTTACAAGATTAGTATAACATTTACTTCTAAAAAAATCATTACGATACATGTATAAAATTCTTTCCACTATTTTTTATAATTTGGAAAATCTTAGATTTTGATTAAAGAATCAGCTTTAAACTTCAACCTAGATTTTCAATATGTTACAGGACTGCATAACACTGTTTACACGATATAGTTCTTGAGAACAATCATGTTTTCAACATTTCATCGTCAAGCATTATTTATCTGTTGTAAAATAGTTGTTTGTCTAAAGGATAATATAATGATGTACTTTATGTCCCAAGGTTGTCACAAAATCAGCGATATTTTCGAAATGAAAGATTGTTTTTTTTTTGTTTTTTTTTTTACAATAACATTACATTCTATTGCTTTTCATGTCGTATCTTCAATCAACATATTTTTTTTATAAATACGAGTAATCCATAGCGAAATCTCCCAGAAGCAAATTTAAAAAATAAAGTGTGTAGTTATCTGATAATAAATTTGAGAGAAATGGTAAGCTAGTTAATACATTATGAGTATCCGCAAGTTTCTATAAACATAGCACAGTTTGACAGCTAATAAATATTTTAAAAATTAAAATTTTCCTATGTGTCTATAAATGTATGCGTGCCATTGACTTTACTTAGCATAGTATCTGCAATTTTAAAAATTTGCATATGGAAACAGAGAAACAAGCATTATTATAGTCTGGTTATTATCTTTGATATTGTTTTCTATGCTCCATTTATGATCTACTCGTGTATTGGGCTAGTATTACGCCGAAGCTTATACAGTGTTACACACAAAGTAGCACTTCTTTTTAGAAATCAATAAAACGGAAGCAAGTAAAGTTGTTAAAGTAATTCTGACGTGAAACAAATGTTTGACGTTTGGAATTTTTTCGGAACATTTTATTATAACACTACAAAGTCTTACCGATTGGTGGCGGTGCTGCTAAGTGTATACGGCAACAGTACTTGGCAATATGACAGTCTTCTCAAAATGTCAACAATTCATCACTAAATCTCTGTGTGATTTTTTTTTTTGGTGTGTGTGTGTGGGGGGGGGTCATATTATGTTTACGTCTTTTCGTATGGCAAGCCAAAAGGGGGAACGGCTGAGGGCGGGGGGGGTTGTGTCTTTCAGAGGACATTTTAAGACGGGGTCATTTTAAGGATGAGGTTCGCGGCCAAATTTGTGCGGAATTTTCAGTCATTTCGTTACAGACTGTTATTTTACTAAATTTTAACTATTTCTTCTTTTAAAAGCCACTTTATTTTGCCGTTGCTTTTTTTAAATTTTTTAACTTTGATGGAAATAGCTGAAAACTGTCTTTCTTTAATTTTATTTTTTTTTTAAATAATCTTCTTCGTTTTTAAAATTCTCAAAATGTTAAGAAAAATGTTCACTATGGTAAACAAATCTCCCTTAAGCGCTATTTTTTTTGCTTGAAAAATGTTTCGAACTGTAATTTCTGACTTAAAAAAGCTAATTTTGTCACGCAAATGATGAACTTGTTTTACTCTCGGAAATAAAATGGAACTGAAAACAGCAAAAAATCGCTTTAAAATGAGGGTACGGGTGGATTTTCAGATTTTTATATTAGCGCAGATTGTTTTCTATATTTTTATACATAATTATGAAAAATTTCAAGCGTAAATATATAGTAGGATAATTTTCATATTAAATTATTACATTAATTATGAATTAAGATTAATTATAATTATTATTATTATTATTATTATTATTATTATTATTATTATTAAGGTTAAACTTCACAGTGCTTAAAAATCACTTTTATTTTCTCCATACTGTTCTCTGTTGGCAGATTTCATTGAATTCTAAATTGAATGATGAAATGTACATCTCATCAACCTGTACACTTCCTCTTTAAAAAGGAAACGTAACTTAAACTCGAAAGTACCAATCTGCAGCTATTAAAAGTGTTACATCCATCCAACTGCGTAATATCTCTAACAACTTCAAAAGCTATGGAGGTAAATAAAAATGCACAGCTACTGCTTTATAAAAATATATGCGGTAGAAAGAAAAAGACTGAAATTCCTGCAAGGGGAAAAAATATTATAACATCATTTTACAAACTATTTTCGGTAGAGAAAATGCAGAAACAAATTTTTAAAAAAGCTTCAAGAAAAAGCCTTAGAAACAGAAAAAAAGTAGATGCGTTTAATGTTTTTTCCCCTTCTTTTATGGAAAATAACTTTTTTTTTTCTCTTGCGCGAAAGCCTAAAGCAAAATGTAGGTGGATTTCTGTCAGTTTTTACATTTTGTATTGAATTTAATTAATTTATTGATAGGAGGCTATGAAAAACAGAAGTTACACGAAGAAAAATTTTAAGAAGGTTTCTAATTTTTTTTCGGGTAAAATCAATGTTGGGTTGAGAAAAAAATATATTTAGAGATAAGAAAGTTTTTAATTTTAAATAAGTTATAGTGAAATTAAAGCTGAAACTACTTTGTTCAAGTTTTAAAATTAAAGTGATATTTTTTTTAATTTAAGAATAGTAGCTGTTTAAAAAGAAAAACATAGAAAAATCAGAGAAAAAACAACAAAAAACATATGGGTTGTTTGTACGTTTTATTATAATTTAAATATGCAACATTTTGTTAGATGTAATCTTTATATAATATTTTTATCATTTAGAGAACCGTAAAAAGTTTAAAATAAAAATTAAAAAATTATTTAATGATTTTAGTTTTTAAAAATTGTTTTATTCACTAAATTAGAGCGAAACGTACTTATCAAACTTATTGAAAACAGGAAGAAAAACGATATATATATATATTGTTTAATTTTACAATTATTTATACAATTTGAGTATTCATGCAGTCATTTTACGTAGAATTATTTCTTCATTGAAAGCAATGGCACTTACAATATGGCACATCGTTATATTTTAGAATAATAAGTTCATATTATCATTAAAATGACAGGAATTCAAGTTTGTTGTATTCTATTGAAACTGATTTATGTTATAATGTATTTATTACTTATCTGGGGCATTAGATGGAACATTTACACATAGAAACAGGTAATGGGACAGTTTCATTTAAGATGTTAAAGTTTTTTTTTGTGGTGGGGGGGGGGTGGGGGCTGACGAAGAATATGTGAAAAATACGACGCAGTTAAAACAATTATAGAAAATTCAGGATACTTCTCATTTCTAACCTTATTTTTCTAGAAAATTGTCGTTTTCCTCACAAAAAAATAATTATGAGATATTTATAAAAATCTTTAGTTTGAAATTCATAGATTAGAAAGCAATATTTTAATGCTTATAAACAATGCACAATCTTATTTTTTATAAAAAAAATAATTAAGAAATTTCACGAATACCTCAAACCGATTGGATTATAAAACAACGCATACAGTAAGAAGTCCCTTCCGGAAGTTTGTAAATGAGGTAAAAAGCTACCCTGTATACACATATAGATGTGTCATGTTACTATTTAACGAATTAATAAAGTTTTTATTTAATTAATAATTAATATAAACTACCCTTCGAAAACACGATATCTGAACAAAAATCAATATTCAATCTATTTTGAACGATATTAGTAAATAGGGCCTGAAAGTAATACTATGAAAATAAATAAATAAATAAATAAATAGAAGTTAAACAAAAAACTTTCCTAGTTGTAAAAAAAAAAAACTTTGTGCTATCAAAAATTACAACTTCTTATTTATTTTGAAAAAAATACCTTTGAAATAAAAGACACATTGCATTTTCTTCTTTAACAAACTCTGTTTGATACAGGCTAAAAGTAAAAGAAGTAAAGTTTATAAAAATCCATTCATGAAAGTAAAAGAACCTCAGGAGTTAAAAAAAGTAAAAGTTTTACTTTTTTGTTAAAGTTAAATTAAAATTACTTTCTTTAGAAGACAGAATAAACTTGAGGATAAGGTTCTGAATATCGTGGTTATTTAAATTTAAGGCAATGAATAGTTAAATTGTTTATCTTAAACTAAAGTATACCGCAAATCTGCTTAAAGCTAATAAAGGAAACTGTAAAACAGTTTTTACATGAATTCTATCACAAGAGAGATCTTTGGAAAGAAAACATATGTATGTCGACGTTTTTTTTTCCTTAAAAAATTACAAAAATATTTTAGATATTGAGTATTTCTTACTTAAAAAAATATTTAAGGATTAATTTCATGGTCCCTTGGTAAGAGGTCAATATGATTTATAGATCATGCAGATGAACCTAACAATAGTCATAGTAACCCTGTTTGAGTGACATAAACAGTGTTTGAACAGGAAAAAATGCAATTTTAAATGTAAAAAAAGGTTGTAAGTGTAATTAGTTGAGACTGAAATGGACTGTATGTTAGGAAAAACTTGGACTTTGATTTTCCGTCTGCATTTGTATTTTTATGTGATTTCCGCTGAAGTTGTAACATCTTTTGTTTGGATTTTATACGACTGAGAAACTGTACCAGAATCGTGTGCAGAAGCACGTGTGCACTCCTTTGTCATTCAAATGTCTCACCTGCAGTGCTAATCTGCCTACTTTTTTGAATGTCTCGCAGTGGTCTGGGCGCAAACTCCGTTCCCATCAAAGCACGGCAAGTGAAGCAGCATCCGGCTTGGCCAGTGCTTGGGAGGGTCAACTCCCTCCCGGCTTGACTGCTGTGGGAGCGAGTACGCTAATGAGAGCTGGTGCACGTAAAATCCGTCGTGGCTCCAATGTCCTCCAAGTTGCTAAACGCTACCCCTGGGGGTGCCGATTTCAGGGGGTTCGTCCCTCCTCTGGAGTGGGTTCAAAATTAAGGCACCCGCAGTCTAAAGTCGGAGTTCCTCCCATTGGGACCCACTGAAATAGAAGCCCCCCTCCCCACTGCCCATCGCCCCACTTTCTGGGGGGGGAATCTGCCACCGCATGCGGTTGTCAGAGGTCACAAAAAACCAACTTTTTATGCACAGAATATCGGATTTATTCATATTATATCGCGCTATTTTGAAAATTTTCTCCTCACGCCGTTAGACTGACATAGAAAAAAAAATGAATTATAAGAACTACCAAAAAGCTGAACAAAAAGTCAAAACAATTTTACTTTTTGAAAACTTTGTGATAAAGTAATTTACCTTTATTGAAACATAACATACATTTCTGTCAATTTACTTCTTCAATTAATGCAAAGGTTTAATGCAAAATATCACGTTCGAACTTAATGCGAGACAACGAAAATGCACCTGCACTTTCATAGTTGCAATCACAGTAATTGAATTTTCCACCAAGGGAAATAATCTATAGTCTTTTGTGATTTAGCATCCATTAAGGAAAATCCAGACATAACTTTGGTGAAGCAAATTTTCAGGTTACTTAATTTGAATGCATAAGTATTCCCGGAAATTTGCTGGACAATATGTCAGCAAATTTTAATACTCTTATTGAATAGTTACGTGTAATGATTTTCCAGTAAATTTTACACCTAAATATCGATTAATAGGAGTTAGAAAGTATTAAGGCCTTTAAAGCTTCAGCAGAACTACATGGGATCTAGAATGTAATTTCAAAACAAAAAGGTTCTGTATAATTTTAAAATGTTTACGTAGTTTACAGGACCATGCCTTATTTCTGGTAAATTTCTTCAACTATAGGCGTTACTCGATCGAATGTCATGCTGTTGTAACATCCTTTTATATTTCGAATGTCACAGGAAGGAATACTGTACACGGTGTGCCATAAATCTCCATACAAATGCCTGATTATTTTTTTAATGATTAATAATATTAAAAATACAGCAACAGCAAAAGATTGAAAGCTCTTCTGCTTTTGCTGTCGGAAAAAAAATTGCTGCTGAAAAAAAAGAGAAAATTTCACTCCAATCATACGTCCTGACGATAACCACCAATGTTTATTTTAAAAAGTCTTAATCATTTCATAAGTTAAACAAGAGTTTTCTATTGAAAGATTTTGTCACACTTAAATCGTTCTAGACATACGGAAAATGAAAGTTTAGATATAAATACAGATTTCAGATAATTTATCACACCACATTTCAAGATTTCCTTAGCTTTTAGTCAAAATTTGCAGTTTTCTGAGACTTATTCTGTTAAAGTGAAATATCCTGACTATTGCGGTTTTTTAAGGTTATATTTGACTTCGGCAATGCTGTATAAGCGAGAGCTAAATTCCAACACCCTTACTATAATCGTATGATCATTATCTATACCTGCATTTCCACGAAGACATATTATAGATTTTTGGTACACGATTAACTGTCAACGATATTGCTGCTAAATATCAACTTTTTGTTTTTCTATCACAGTAATCATTCAAAAAGAAAACTGTATTACATTTTAAATTACCCAAACGTTCCTAAATTTCTTTAATTCTTCACTGTCAACCCATTTGACATCCAAAACTAGATTTGCAAATTCTTGAATCTCAAAGTTTCCTACTCTTCAAAATTCCTTTATTTATTCATTATTTCCTCAAATACTGGATGGAAAATAAAATTTAGTTTAATGATATTAGAAATCCTGTTACAGAGAAACTTCTCCGATGAAGCACTTAATGTTTCACTACAACGATTTTAAAACAGTTGGAAAAGAACATCCCTCTACAAAGAAATTTGAGACTTTGAAAAGAATGTTTTTTAGACTTTTAAAGCTATAAAAGTTTCTTTTAGTTGGATGGCTCTTAAAGGAATATCCCCTTTCTTTATTCCCCACAGAAGAGGGTCATATAATAGCGCAAAGAGGATCTTACGAAGCTTCATAAATTCAGTTCAATCTTTCAATCACACTAGCTACTCGTTTCTGGTTATAATGAGAACTAGGGGGAGCAAGTTGTAAAGAAGTTGGTTGGGCTGATTTAAATTTAAAGACTGCGTTGTGATTCATGATAATCCAGGTTCGAATACACTTATAGTTGCAATAAAATAAAAAGACGTTAAATGCTTGAAACTATTTTATTAAGCATATACTATTGAAACATTATTATAACGGGCGGTGGTGGCTCAGCGAAAATAAAATGACGTCCTATATGGACAGTGAAATTAAGGTGGAATGATTTAAAAATTACGCCAGCACAGAATGACACACTGGCGAGAACAAACACTTGGCTGATATCAATAACGCCAATTCCAGAGCAACCCTAAAAGTTAATCCAATAAAATAAAAAATGACGTAATCGCGAGCAAATAATTTTAAAGACAAGGCATGGCAACAAGAAATAAAAAACGCGAACTCCAAGCCAAAGGAAGGGAAATCAAAAATACGTTGATTTTGCAAACGGACGTAATATAATCTATTTTTAGCACACCGGTCTGAAGAGACAAACTGAAGAACAAAAAGAATAGTGCATACAGGGAAAAGTAAATATACAGATTTAAAAGCCGAAATGGCAGAAAAATGAGAACAGAAGTGATTTAGAATTCTTAATTTTGGATAGATTACATTAAAGAAAGCCAAAGTAAATGATTATTAAATTAGATATGTGATCTTCATCACACAAGTATGAGACTTTTTTATACTTGTTTTTAATGTTTCGAAAAAGTGTGCACCCCCAAGGCCCTATTATGACAAACCGGGGCCCGGGGCAGCAGTATGAATGGGGCCCCCCCCTACATGTTATTACTGTGACTGACAACTATTTTATGTATTATTTTTTTGAGTTCGCATATAAATATTTGTCATGATTAAATGTATCTAACATGAACTATATTAATATTAGATAAATGAGAATGTTTATGAACAGTATAAACATATAAAACAGCAACATTATGAAATAAGCTTTATTAAAAATGAAGACTTAAAAAATACAACTAAAAGCCTGACTTTTCCATAATATTAATAATCGTAATCGGAAAATTTCAATTTATAGTTGTCCCATTATAACTGGGTAACCACTTAAAAAACTTCACTGGAACCGGCAACTTACCGCGCAATCAATTAAAATCTAGCGGCCACACTAGTTACCACTTCTTTTTGCAGAAATCGTTCATCTGCTGTGATATTTTTTTTTCTATGGAGTGGTAGAGTTATGGAAAAAAACAAACTTTGACAATTTGAAACTTGTAAATTCATAACTGAAAAAATTATGCATTTACTACATTGAAAAAAGGAAGGTGCCTTAGGACGCTCCAGGAAGATCCCCCACAGAGGGCAATCCACCCCCCGACCTAGAGCCCTCGTGTCCATCCCTCACCTCGAGCAATTAGACGTGATCCCACGGCGGTGAGCGTTCGAAATAGTGTGTATGAAAATAATGATAAATAATGTCAAAGCTTTGTTAAAGCAATAAATGTTTTCAAACACGTGGATTACTTATAAAGAGTAGTAGTACTTGTTCTGCTCTATTATTTCGATTTCTTTGTCTGCCCGTATGTTCCTGTTCTAACTGTTTGCTCCAAAATTAAGAAGTCCCGCTAACGATCGGTAGTGCTGCCATCTATCGGACCCTGAATGAAATAGAAATGAACTCTTCGGGAGTTTGTGGTAGAAATTAACACCCTTGGCAGGTACTGCCGCTCTCGATCTAATCTGTATTTGAGGTTGGCACAAAATGTTATAAAAGCGGAAGTGCCTAAGCCATCATAATCCATGGAAACAAGGCAAAAATAGACATCGAATAAGAATTTGTACGTGTACATTGTAAAACCCATATTTTTATTCATCTCTTTCTATACGTGTAAATATGTATGTATGTGCGCGTAAGAAATGCATTACATATTCGTATGCTTTCGTTTAGTTTAAACATGAATTCAGGTTACATTACAATAAATACAGTTCTAAAAATAAAACATAAATATTAAACACAATTTTTCAGTTGAAAAGTGCTCACCGTATGATAAACTTTCAGCTGAATTTAACATGCCACCAAATCTGATCATTTAAAGCGGAGCAGAAGCAAAGAAATAATTAAATATACTTGTGAAACAGCGACTTAAATAAGTAAAATGCGCAGTTTAATAAAAACAATATAGTAGTCTTTAGCAGCCAAACCGAGCCCATATATCCATTTAATTGGTCCGAAAATGAACTGATGGAGTGTTACCAACCAGGAGAAAATCGAACAACATGAAGCCTTTTTCTTTCTTTTTTTACTTTGAAATAACGTGCACAATGAATATGTGTCTTCAAGATTGCAGAATATGTCGTCGGACATTGTGAACACAATATAAAACAGAGTCTAACCGCTATCATAAAGTCTATCGGCTCACTCATTAAATTTTACAAAAATAAAAATGAATCTTATGCCATGCTAGATGTAATTCTATATGTTATTCCATGTGTTTGTGTGAGTATTACATGTATACAAGACACAAATAGTAACAGAGAAATATTTTATTAAATATTTCTGTTGCATTAAAATGTACAAAACTAAGATTCATGAATAATCATTGAATTTAACTTAGACGAAATAAAAGAGTGTTGCTTTGCACGTTCTTTTATATCATATCTCATATGTTGGCGCCAAACAATAAGTTCCCAGAGCTGAACCAATGTTGGCGATATAATCCATATTTGGCGATAAATCGAGGAGCTCTGATGTTTATTATAAAGTAGAATTATAATTAGAATATGCCAGATGAAGATTGTGAAATAGTTTTAGTAGGCTAATTTAGTGTGGATTTCGATTTCAAACAAGTGTCTGACGGAACAAGAAAAAAAAAATACGGCACACTCAAGAATAATAATACACTATCCAACTGAATGGAATAAGGAAGAAAAGTAGGGATGACACATGGATTATGACACGCTTTTAGTGAGTATTTAAAATATACCTTCACGTCTCTACAAACGTTGCATTATGTCTTCTTAAGACTAAAGTATCTGGAACAACTGTGACAGAAAAAGCGATAGGTTATGCAAATAAAATTAAAATTGCATGTTGGCGCTTTAAAGTAGTCCAGTGATTAAATGTTTAAGATATCAAATAATTCAATAAAACTTCAGTTTACTTCACGTCTAGACGTAATTAATCTAGAAATACGTGTACTGAAATGTTTAAATAAATGCAGGGTAATAAATGCAAAGTAATGTAATAAATGCAGAGAATTCACATAAGTATTCCGATTTATATACAGATATATGCATATATACTATTTTACTCAGCTTCCAGGATTCACTAAATACTTATTCTGATGAAATTTTCGAAAAGAAGTATGGGCCGTCTAGTAAGATTCACCAAGTTTGCTCCTTCTAATGGATTATGCAAATTTCATCAATTCATAATCATCCTGCTTCAAATAATTTAGTCCTGAAAGAGAATTACATTAAAATATCTTTAAGCTACTTAGTTATGTGGTAACCAAGACACCGATAAATTATTTGTTCCTGTTTTGTAATTCAAATTTATTCAGGCTCTCAGGAGGTGGTAGAATTTATGCTCAGTAGACTGTTAAGGCTTTCCTGGTAAGTGTATTGGACGCATTAGCAATGACATTATTTGTAACGACTTGAATGTCTACAATATTTCACTAGCAGTGTAACTTTTGCTATTTACTAATTAGTTCATAGAATTTTACTAATTACTAATCAGTTGATAGAATTTTCGCAAATATAATCGCTAAACTGTCTGGCCAGATTCACAACGCTCTCTTATTTTAGTGGATTAATCAAATTTCATCTACATAATATCTCCCTGATTCAATCTATTGAAGTAATAAATAAACTAATGGTTCAAAAGATTTTTCTAAATGTTTCAGACAAATTTATCAAAGTAAGTGGGGTAGGAGTACTGTGGAAAGAATGTTTGTAATCTAATAAATAAATAAACACTTGCTTTTTTACAAAATTCAAAATATCCTTATTCACCATTCACAAGCGAGTATAGAACAGCTGCAGCAGAGATATTCTGAATGTTTCCCATTCTACTTTGACATCTACTGAATTATTATAATAATACTTTTGAAATTGTCTACACAATTAAGTTGCACTGCAAAAGAAGTGAGTAATGTTTTGCGAATGAAATTCAACCCCTTGAGCATCACGGACGTACCTGCCTACGTTCTTATAACGTTGCGCATAAATACCATGGATGTACCTGCGTACGTTCCTTGTATTATTAGAATATGGACTTAACTTTTTTTCTACTATGTATTCTTAAACACAGTGTATAGCTGTTATGTGGTATTCTAAGCCGTATTTTTTTCACATCTTGACAGTTTTACCCTTCATTTTCACTCGCTAGATGGCATTAGTAGTCATTGAGTTAATAGAACCAATAATTTGTTATTACGGTCCCTTTGTAGATTAACTGATCCTGGTGAGCAAGGGGTTAAATTAAACCTTGCACTTATGCACATATCGTGACCCATTCGATATGTATTTGACATGCCAAGACCATCAACTAAATATATTAAATCATTAGATATTTGCTTGCAACTTTAGATAAGATCTAAATAATCATCAGCTTAAAATTGAAAAGTTTAGCGTGTTAAATAACTACAGAGAACTCAGATTAAAAATTGAGATTCCGCATTCGAAATCTGGATGAATCTTTTTAGATTCACACTTTCTATGAATGCTTACTTTGATAGAATTTTATGAGTGGAAGCGCTAGTGGTGTCTTGTAAGATTAACAAAGCTCCCTTTTTTCGAACAGATTATGCAAACTTCATCGCAGGGTCACAATATTTCGAGCTTAGAATATGACAGTTCTGAACGATAAATGTATTAAAATATGTTCGTATTGCACGTGCCACATGCTGTAACTAAGACATCGATGAAGTATTTATCCATTGATAAAGTATTATCTGAAGTATGCTCAAACTCTTAGCAGACAGCAGAATTGTGTAGTGTTGAACATACTATTCAAGACGTGTAAAAACGGATCACTCGTAAAACAAATAGTTCCAGAAACACCGATAGATGGTGCCGTACAATATAAAATATGCTGAAAAGACACAAAATACATATTTGTGACACATTTTATCCGAACGTACCAAACATTTATATCAAAAGGACAATCATGTTAAGTTTATTTCGCGTAGTTTCTTATTAGCAAGTTCATTCTTGGATCAAAATACATTTCAAAAATATTACATTAAAATTTATAATCTTATTCCATGCTAACCAATTTAAATAAGAGATACAATTATGATCTAAATATTTAGCGACATCACCAAAAATCTGGTAGAACCTAACTTTTCCTATCTCAAAATCACGACAATAAATGTAACATTTAGTTGTACGTGCAAATGTTTTTGGTCGCAACTTGCGAGCCATTAGTTGTTTGCCTCGTTTAAATAAGCAAATGTTTCAGAAGTGTGGGAAACAATCTTAACTTCATAGTCCATTGAACAGAGTTTGGAAAAGTTTGGTGACCTTACAAAGTTCGGTAGTTCTAAATTTTTGATGTTATGTATAGGATGGTTGGTTTGTGAATAATCCAAATTTCTAGAAATTTGCCGACATCGCTTCCTGCACCATCTCATTTTTTTTTTAAAAAACAATTTTGCTACTATAACTTATTCCCGATGCACACTTTAGCTTAAAACAGTCAGCTGCCATCTTGCAAAAATAAAATAAAATAAAAAAATAAATGCTGCAAATTTAGTCGCAGCTCTCAAATAACCAAAATTACCAGCACTTAATTCAGTATCAAAATATAAAATATTGTTTCTTTATCCAGGATCCGATCATGCGTACTATAAAACTGAAAAAAGTCTATTATTTTTAAATAATCAGTTTTAAAAAAGCATTATGATTTTTTACTTCTTTTTATTATCGTGGAATGACCGTCAAATAAAAAGTCCTTTTATTGGAAGAAAAATTCATAGAATAAAAAATAAATAAATAAATAAAATAAGAGCACATGTAGGGTGTCCCATAACGTTTTTTCTTAATCGAGGAAAATGCAAAGATTGCTCAGGAGCACTTAACAACGTGAGATCGCAAACTTTGTCTTCATCCTCCTGCAGATAATCGCTTTAAAATTTTTCTGCTAAATTGTTGACATGATCTTCAAACTTTGTATGATTCAAAAGGATTTCGATTTTTTATATCCATCTTAAAATGGTATATTTACTGTAAATAAAATCAAGTTTTATACAAATTATATTTTTATATAAAAGTATTTAAAAAAATTTTTATAAATTAAGTTTTAATATTTTATACTTTTAATTTAATAAATATTGATTAAAAAATATTTTTAAAAATAATACCTATTTAAAGAAACAAAGCAAAAAAAGGAATGAAATCATAAAAAAATAAACCCCTTTTAAGGGTCTATATCTGCAGTGTTTTTTCCTTCATAGTTTTAGCTGCCTACTTTCCACCTAAAGAAGATATTCTAACAATCAATTCAATTTCATGTCACTCGTAAACTGAAAACCGTTCAGTCACAAGAAGAAAATAAGAAAACTTGCTCAAGATCAAGCGAAAAAAAAATACATTCTCACATGACGGGTTATTGAATGTCTTTTAAGTATTTCTTTGCTTTGAACATAAGTGTTGAAAAGATGGCCATCGTTACAATGCTCTACTTTCAAACTTAAACCATTATCACATTTCTCAGATTTATAGTTCTCAGATTTATAGAATGGTGGAAAAGAATGTTAAATGATAAAGTAAGGCAATACATATATATTTTTCTAGTGCCCCATATTTCAATCTGCTCATGTTGTCATTGTTATTAGTTTTTAGATTAAATAGCTTCCTATTTCTACGATTCTTTATTTTAAAACAAGTTTTCATTTGTTTCTCATAATTTCTTCTGATTTTTTAAATAAAGAAAATTAAAATAATGGAAATACGATAAAGACGTTATTATTACAGATGTATATCTGAAACTCTTATTTTAATACTTGTACTCTTATTTTATTTCCTGGGTTCGGGTGCCATCGCGCTGCTGTCGATCTAACGCTCTGGAGTTTTGGTACGTTTTCTCCAAATGTAACGTGAATACACGTTAGGACCCCTTATAAAGTTCTCCTTACAGGGCACTAACTAAACTTGGCTGATCGCCCTAGCGTAGCGTTTCCATAATCACAAAATCAAACATTAATTTCTGTTAAATAATATTAATCATAAATCTTCACCATAAAAGAAGTTTAATTCCTTATACGCCTTTTTAAATGATACATACTGATAGCAAAATATTGATTTACTTCTTGCCAATTAGAAAATATTGAAATAAATTAGAAAATGTATCAGAAAAAAATTAGTTATTTTAGTCAATATTTGAAAAGAAATTACCAATATTGTCTTCTTTAGTAACCTTAATACAGAGGTTTAAATTTTTTAAAGTGACATTTCCATGCAGTCAGATGTGTTAAAGTAAACTTCAATTAAACTTATTTTTGTACTTTTTAATTAATTCAATATTTAAAAAATTAAACTTTAAATTTCTAATGATACTTTCTGATATATTAAATTTTAATCTTTTTAACACCTTAAGGGCATGTCAGTCTTAAAGTAAACAGCAAACACTTAACATTCATATTCATAATATTTTTAAGTGTTAAATCGATTTTTTAAAATTTTTTTTTGGGGGGAGGTGGTGCAAAATAAGGCAATTTTTGAAATATACAGTATCCCCACCATGGAAAAGGGATAAAACATGGAACATGGTAGATGGCTGAAATGTGAAGGTCAGGGTTCTGGTCTATCGAGCTGCCATCGATTTAACGCTCTGGAGTTTTGATTGGTTGTCTCCAGATGTAACGTGAATACGCGTTAGAACTCCTTAACCCTTTATTTACCGAATTAAGAATTGCCAAGAATATCAACTTGAATCAATTTGTTATAGTTAGGCTATGAATGATAAATACTGATTAATGTATTAAAGAAAAAAATTACGAAAAAATTAGCAAGCATAAGCTATGCGTCAGATGACTGGTTTTATATACAGTTAACCCTTTGAGGCGCAACCCTTTCCAATTTTTCCCAAACGGGGCAACGGCTGCCCTTTTTTCAGCATTGGGCAATCTATCCAGCTGTTCTCTCATTCTTCCATTTTTCAGCAGATGTCAGTGCTGCTAAAAATAATCGTGACAGTTTTTTACGGGAAATTACGTGCTTAAAATGTAAAGGATTCTCTAGGAGCTACGTCACCCGCAACTATTTTTATAGAAATCAAATCTATTCTTCGTGACTGGCAACAGTCAAAATTCCCAGAGCGGGAACACTGCGCGTCAGGGGCGTAGCCAAGGAGGGGGGTTAGGGGGGTCATAACCCCCCCCCCAATGAGGAATTTTTTGCCATTCAAAATGTATAATCTTCACTCCCTTATCACACACATGTATGCATATATGTGAGTTGCAGTAGTCGTAACCCCCCACCCATGAAAAAGTTTCTGGCTACGCCCCTGCTGCGCGTTAAAGGGTTAACGAGTCTTTTTCAAAAGAGTATAGGATCCACCAATCGCAAAGTTTTCTTTGAACATAGTTTTAAAAAATGTTAGCTAAAATTGAACAACGCATGTAACTAACACACATATTTGAGTAGCGATACCCTCTATTTAAAAATAAACTATCTCCAACTAAGTTAAAAATAGTCTGGTACTGTCATCTGTAGCTGTCTAAAATGAGAAATAATAAAAATCCGTGCATAACAATTGAAATGCTCTTATCTTTCTGGAGCAAAACGTTTGAACACTATTGCCCGAAAATATCACTGGTACGAGAAATACAGGGAGAAAGCTTGGCCCGTGATTTTGAAGGGATCGACAAGGAAGGGGTTCATAATGTGTCTGCTTATTTGTGTGAAAGTTTAAGTGCATTTTTACGCTGAAATGCGTTAAAACGGGAAATATATTTTCATGTTATTTTTATTCCACATTAGTGATACAAGCGTAAAATAAGATTTTTTCGCTGAAAAAAAAATAAATTGAAGGATACGAGAACGAAAAGCTAAAAAAAAAAATAAAATCGGCTACAAATTTGATTAATTTTTCGCGGAAAGTGATTTCTACGGGAAAGTGTAGTTGATATTTTGTTGTTGTGATAATCAGTCGAAGCAGCTGAGATGCATTATTCCAGTAAATCCTATAGAACTGCTATTAAATAACATAATGGAAAATTTTGCTAGAAGAGAAATTTCATTTATTCTGCTCATTCTGATGGAAGATGGATAATCCAATTATTTAGAGCAGCGGCTCCCAACTTTTTGACAATGTGTCCTCCCACCAAAGGTTAACTTACGATGCCCCCCCCCCCTAACTCCATCTTATCTGCATGCATGCAGCTTTTTATTAATCAAAAATGGATACTTAGTCGCCATTTCTTCAAAATAATGCTATCGGTGAAGTTTAAATAAACATTTTAGGCGAAAATTTATGTGTTTTGAAGTAAATATACGAATAAAGGAAAATATTTTTTAAAACACCCATTATCACTTCCTCTTTGCCTTTGTTCTCCCCCCCCCCCCCCAATGCAAACGCGAAGCTCGCAGCACTGGTTGTTAACATCTGATATAGAAGATGAATATGCAGATTTTCTCCATTTGGTAGGCGCGTAAGTCTCCTTTTACTATATTACAGAGTCATTACTGAATTAAAACGAATTTTTTAAAACTCAAATACTGGTGCGTGAATTTTTAAAATTTAACACATTAATCCATGGCGTTCTTTTTTTGGGACACTCAATTTTAGCCCTTCGCAAGCAATCCCAAAATTTGGTGTAGACGTAATTTAATCTTACTAGCCTTGCTTTAGGAGTATTAAATAGGATTTCTACAAAATACTTTAGCACGACTAATTAGGATTCAAAATTTTCACTTTTTATACGCATTCTCTATAAGACTATATTTTTTCATGCAGTGGATGTCGGAAGTTTATGTATTGCAGGTGGCATCAGCAAAGATTGGAGTAAGTTATGCAAGAATTCTGGGAGAAAAAGGGTTAATATTTGAGAAAATGCTTATACAGCTCTTCTCTAATCAGGTTAATTTTAGGTAAATTTCATTATATATTTTGCACTGAACACCCTACATTTTCTATTCTTTTTGAGCAGAGGACAATTAGTGTTTGTACCTTTGTTAAACATACTCGCTTTCTTTGTGAATCTAATTATTTGTCTCCATAATAAGGTGACCAGGACTCCTCAGTTTTAATCATTTAAATTTAATTATTGAATGTTAATGTGTATCATAGAGAGATCCAGTTTGAGAAGTGTAGTTACAATGTTTTACTTATTTATGAGCATAATTTCAAAATATAATTATGGAAGCTAAGGTTACGAATATTAGAAAAATGCACTTTTTTAACTGACAAATATTTCAGTATGAATGTAAGGGAAATTTTCCGGTATAGCTTGTTTCATCTATCTTATAAAGTTCATTGTAATAGAATGGATTAACGAGGATAAAATGGATGACTATTTAAGAAATTTATAGTGCAGAGATTCAAACAAGCTGAAATCAAAATCATTTTTTTTAACCTTCAGTGAAAGATTTTAAGTGCAATAGCCATTATAAACTAACAAACTGAGCTTAGAAATTTTTTCGTCCCACATGCAATGATTCTCTTCAATAATTATATTTTATATGCAAGCTCCTCTCATAATAATTTTCAGTACCGATAACTTCAACTGTCGAAATCCAAATATAATTGAAAGCAATCTTGGGAAAGGAAGTCCATTTAAAGTGTAGCAACAGAAACGTTATCCCCTAAAGAAATACCTTTTCTCCCACAAAAGCCAGAGGATTTGTTATCAAAAAGATTTCTGGAAAATGCTCCTAAGAGCAAATGAGTTGAACCTGTAATTGCTTTTCGGCAAGTAATTGGAAATATTAGACAGCTCAAAATTCTGTTTCCATCTATCGTATGTACGGTAATACAATTATATCTTTTAAACCATACAAGAAAAGGAAATACTGTTATGGTTTAAGTCTTTCGTTAAGGGTATTTAGAATTATACAAGGTGTCCCAAAAAGTGAGTAACGGGCTTTAATTCTTTATCTATTAGAGATAAGTGGACAGTGTAAAATAATATAAAACCGCATGGTATTCTATAGACAGGGTGACTGCTAATTAATGGGGCAAACTTTGAGTGCTGGTACAGGACATTGTAACAAACACATTTTGTATATGAATGTATGGTCAAAAGTGAAGCGTCGCAGCACAAACACGGGAAAGAACAAATCATGGTGAAAAGTGAAGCGTCTGAGCATAAACACAGGAAAGAACAAATCATGGTCAAATGTTAAGCGTCGCAGCACAAGCACAGGAAAGAACAAATCATGGTCAAAAGTGAAGCGTCACAGCACAAGCACAGGAAAGAACAAATCATGGTCAAAAGGGAAGCGTCGCAGCACAAACACAGGGAAGAACAAATCATGGTCAAAAGTGAAGCGTCGCAGCACAAACACAGCAAAGAACAAATGATAGGGAATATGTTTTATTTTCAAAACCTCAGTGGAAATTAATTGACAACAAGCGTTCAAAATTACGTCCATCAGCATTGATACGTGCTTGACAGCGTCGATGCAGGGATTGACGAACACTTTCAAAGACACCAGGAATTTCACGCACACGTGCAGCAGCTACGGATACTCGAGCAACGAGATCTTCATCGGAGTCTACTGGAGTGGCACAAGCGTCCATCTTCAAATGTCCGCATAAAAAGAAATCGAGGGGCCTCCAATCGGGAGACCGGGGTGGAAAAGATGCAGATCCACCGCGACCAATCCATCGCGTGCCAAATGCCGCATTCAAGTACTGACCGAACATCTCGGGTGAAGTGGGCTGGCGCTCCATCATGCTGAAACCATATGCGGTTTCTAATGGTGAATAAACGAAAATTGAAGCGAGGATGGCCTCTCTTCCCCAAATAAACGCCGACTGGCGATCTGCGTTGCTACGATCCGTTGCTACCGGCGACGGAAGCAACTACTAACTCCGTTCCTCCACCGTCTCCTGCATTTGTTCTTTCCTGTGTTTGTGCTTCGACGCTTCACTTTTGACCATACATTCCTGTACAAAATGTGATTGTTACAGTGTCCTGTACTACCCCCCAAAGTTTGTACCATGAATTAGGAGTCACCCTGCATAATTAGGTTTTTAGATTGAAATGTGTGTTCTGACTCACTAGCTGCATAGTCACCATTTTCTCGATTTTAATTTAAATTTATTACAATATAACTACAATATTTAATTAAATGCGGGTTTATTATTTCTTATTAAAATTAATAAGAAATAATAAACCCGCCAAATTAAAAAGTAATTAAAATGATTATACATTGATTTAATTATATAGGAAAACAGGACATGTGATAAAATAATCAGTTGATAGAATGCTTGAAAATGTTTAATCATAATTTTGTTTCATTAGATCCAAAAACTAGACATTCCATAAATAATCTGATGTGCACTTACGCAAGTCACGAAATGTTAAAACATACAAATTCATTTTAGACAAAATGTAATAAAGAAATGGGGGGATATGAGGGAGTTGTCGAAGGTTGATCACGAAACATTCCCTTAGCCGTTTACATGACGTATAGTGTATTAAAAATTATCCATGGGTTACGTTGAAGACTTAAAAAACAGGAATACCACTCGAATTCTGAAAAGCTTTGTTTATTGGAGGTATCAGCAAAACAGTCTTAAAAGGAAACAACTTCAATTACGTACACTACATTGCTTCAATAAAAATAACACCAGGCAGTGATCTAATCGTTCCAGTCCCATAAAAAGAACACAACCTCCTCTGACGGAGAGCTATCCAGAAGTCCTTTAAAACGTCTTTAAAAACTGCCAGCTCTTTACAGGTTGGCGAGTAAAATATGAGCACTCATAAGCCACTGCCCCACGTGACAACCACCGACCGGTAGGCGTAAACAATATAAAAATTTGAAACAAACGGATTAAATGATTATCGCCAAGAGGAATTAAGATACTATTTTAATTTTTATACGAACACAAAAAAATCTGATTGATGAAGGAAAGTAGTAATTCGACCAACAGTTATATGGGTTAAAATGCCGAGACCATTTCTCTAGTAACAAAAAGTACTCAAAAGAAACTGGTGCTTAAGAGATAAAATAATTAAAACTTTGTAAAACAACACACATAAAAGGTACTTATCAATCTGTGCGCATGTTTCGATCGAAAAAATGTCGATCTTCGTCAGCAGCAGCAGAAGTTCATGACACGGATTGGGACTGGAGACTGAAAAAAGTAAACAAAAAAAGAAAGCGAAAAGCGAGTTGCAAATCGGAAAAAGGAAAAAGTAAGAAATCGGGGAGAATAGCAGAAGGGGGAGAGGGTTGAGAAAAATAAAATATAGAATAAAAAATAAAATAAAATAAAGAAAAAATTAGGAAAGAAAAAAATGAAAATTGCAAAAAATAGAAACTTGTAAAAGTAATAGAAAACAGTGCAACAAAAGAACAGACACAACTACAAAAACCATAAAAACACTTTTTTTTTTCTATAGACAAGACAAAATTTTTTCAATCGAAACACGTGCACAGATTGATAAGTACCTTTTGTGTGTGTTATTTTACAAAGTTTAATCATATTAATATTCCTTTAGTAGCTTAAATTAAAGGGGAAAGGAATAAAGTGCATAGGGATCTGAAACTACATCATGTTTTGAAAGAAGAAATATCATGAAGAATGAAAAATCGCCATCGGTTCAAATATCCAAGCTCTTCCTAATTTATTTTAAGTGAACAAAGATAAATGTATTTAGTGCACACTTTTAGAGCATAATATTTTGTTATCATTTTTTTGTTTGTAGAGCGCTTTTAATTGCTTTCACAACGGGCTATATCTACTAGTAATCTAAAAAGTATCAAACCCTCATTTCTGCTGCTAAGATTATCAAAATGGGCCGTACATGTAACATTACTCAAGTCAGAGCAAGAAAAAACTTTTTTCGGCTTTTAATGGAACTTGTATGGCAACATCCATTTACTCAGGGCAGCTGAACGTCATGTCTTGATTTATCATCGTTGTTCTTTTTCGAAATGAAAAATAATAATTTAAAGAGGCAATATTCTTTTGCTATGGAGGGGGGAGGGGGTGTCTGCTGACTTAAAACATACCTATTTATGAAGATGACATATGTAATAAATGCAGTTTTTACTTGCTTGACCAAAGAGTAAATGCGGTTAAATGAACTGTCAGTTTTTATCTTGGAAGAGGGAATAATATGGAGTTGGCATGAGGGGGGAAAGTAAAGCAACAACTGTGACCGGTTATTCCTCTGCCCGCTAGTTCTTCTATGTGGAGAAAAATGAAGTAACTTGGGGATTGACTCGAGTTAAAGAACTGTTTGGAGCTCATACGGTGTATGAAGCCACGTCCCCCAAGGCTACGCGTAGAGTTACTTCATCCCCCCCCCATAGAAGAATTAGCGGGTGCCTAAATATTTACTATTCGTTCTACCAAGGTTTTTATAAATACAAAGTGTAAATTATGAAAAGCAAGGAAATAAAAACAGCAGTATTTTAGTAAATGAGAAAAACTTCATGATTTCTCAAAAATGCAGGTTGGTTATAATCAAACTTCCCCTATAAACATCATTCTGCAAGTGTAACCGATGAGCAGATTGCTACCCAATTTGGCATATGGACTGTACACGAGATGGGCCAAACGGGAATTTTTTAGAACGTTTAGTTTTAAAAATGTCCATTAGATGGCACTTTGCACGATGAAATCTGCTCAAATATTACCTAAATCAGTGAATAAATACCCAAAAACCATTGAATAAATGTTAACATTGTTTGTATAGTTCGAATCAGCCATTTCTATCATTAAATTTGCCGTATTTTATACAAAATGCCATCTAGTGTGTATTTTTTGACCTTTTTTTATAAATTCCTTGAGCGCATATCATGTATAGCCAATATACCAATTTTGGTTATAATCCGTTCTCCCGTTTTAGCCATAGAGCACTGTTCATAGGGGAAATTTAATTATAACCACAATCTAATTCAAAATTTGACCTTATCCTCTATGGATACTTCTCTTCCGAAAAAAAAACTATTGTTAGAAGTGAAACGATTATCTAATGGACAATTTGGAGGATCCACATGCCTGGTTGGCAAGCGGGCAAACGCCCGTATTGTCAGTGCGGTAATAAGGTCCCAAGTAAAAGAACATTTCAGAAAGCCGTTAAATTTATATAATACATCCGGTACCAAAAACTCTAGAAAAGTTATTTTCCCTTCCACATTTAATTTTCCATTCAAAAGCATTGAATCAAACCTTATTACCAAAAACACAATTCAGTAGATGTTCCATTCATTCTAAAAGTGCTTTCACAGATGCTGGCGAAAAAAATATCAAAAGTGCAATGATACTCCGAAATTTTTTGAAATGAAACTTTTAAAGTTTCGCAATAAAGTACTATTGAGTGATAACGTAAAGTACTTTTTTATTTTTTAAAGAAACTTTTAGGCTTCATTATGTAACACTCATAAAAGTTTATTTCAGAATGACGCTTTAAGCGAAAACCTCTTGCTTCCTGAAAATAAAATCGGTAAAACAAAAGAGATAATAAAAGGTAGCATTATGAAATAATTAGTAATCAGCGAATAATTTACACTGATGTCACAATTTTACATTAAAGAAATCAAAAATGTTATAAAATTACTACAAAATATTAATTGCATGTATTATAAAATATAATCTCTTTATTTATGGCTGACCTATTACTCCGAGATTATGCATAATGTTACGAATTTACGGGGCAACCCGCTGTTCAGGGGTTTAAAATAGTTTAAAATTAGTGTTCTACGGGTCAAATAGTTAAATTTTGCATTTTGTCGCATCAAAATCGGTTAAATAGTAAGCAAAATATGGAGTTTTATGTTTCCAAATTTGGCGATATTTCGCTAAAAAGTCGTAAAGCTTGGCGACATTTCGGATATTTGGCGCAATTTTTCCAATGGGGCTTTTAAAGTTTGTTTTACTGCAATAGCATTACATCTATATAAATAAAATTAGACTTTTGTCTGTACATTTCTTGGAATTCAAAAATTTTCGCGATTTCTATCCGTTTCAAGCACCCGGGAATCCGATGCGACCCTCTAAAAAAAGTTTGTCTGTCTGTCATTCTGTCTTTCTGTCGTTCTGTCGTTCTGTCATTCTGTCATTCTGTCCGTGACGCTTTTTCTGTTTAAGCATCACGTAAAAACGGCTGAAGCGAATGATATGAAATTGGGTGTCATGATAGGTGATCACTCAACTTAAAACATAGGCGTCGAATTTTAAAAAAATCTTGATTAGATTTTCAGATTTTGCGAAAATCGTTTCAAACTGCGTAAATTTGTGTTCAAGCATCACGTAAAAACGACTGAAGCAAATGATATGAAATTGGGTGTCATGATAGGTGGTCACTCAACTTAAAACATATGCGTCGAATTTTAAAAAAATCTTTATTGGATTTTGAGATTTTGCAAAATCGTTTCAAACTGCGTAAATTTGTAATCAAGCATCATGTAAAAACGACTGAAGCGAATGATACGAAATTGGGTGTCATGATAGGTGGTCACTCAACTTAAAACATAGGCGTCCAATTTTTAAAAAATCTTGATTGGATTTTGAGATTTTGTGAAAATCCTGTCAAACTGCGTAAATTTGTGTTCGAGCATCACGTAAAAACGACTGAAGCGTATGATATGATATTGGGTGTCATGATAGGTAGTCACTCAACTTAAAACATAGGCGTCGAATTTTTAAAAATTATTATTAGATTTTCAGATTTTGGGAAAATCGTTTCAAACTGCGTAAATTTGTGTTCGCACATCACGTAATAACTGCAAAGGTGAAAAAATGATATTTGGTGAAATGATAGGTGGTCACTTACCTTAAACTATAAGCATCTAATTTTAAAAAATCGATCCGATTTCGAGATTTTGCGAAAATCGTTTAAAATTGAGTGAATCTTTGTTCCCGCATTACGTAATAACGACTAAAGCGAATGATATGAAATTTGGTCACATGATAGATGGTTGCTCAACATAAACATAGGAGTCCAATTTTTTAAACATTTTCATTAGATTTTGAGATTTTGTGAAAATTATCTCAAAATACGTTTATATTTCTTCAAACATCACGTAATAACAACTAATACGAATGATACGAAATTTAGTGATATGATAGGTAGTTGCTAATCTTAATTTATAGGCGTTGAATTTTTAAAATATTTTGATTACATTTCGAGATTTTGCGAAAATCGTTTTAAAATGCTGACATTTTGTTCCAGCATCACGAAATAAAGACTGCAGGGAATGAAACGAAATTTAGTGACAGGATAGGTTGTCACTCAACTTAAATTCTAGGCTTCCAATTTTTCAAAGATGTTGATTAGATTTTGAGATTTTGCGAAAATTATTTCTATATTCGTAAATATTCGTTCGCGCATCACATAATTACGACTAAAGCGAATGAAATGATATTACTTAGTGACTCTCTTAACCTGTAATATTTTAACGATACATAAAAATTATAACTTCGCTTTCTTTACTTTGGCAACATACTCCACCCATTCTGTGTACTACTACAATGCTGACGAAAGTTCTTGCTTTTTGGAAATTTGCATTCACTAACCCGTCAAGGACGGGTACTTCAGCTAGTAATAGCATATTATTACTCTTCTATTACGCAATCCAAACCGTGCTCGTTCTACTACATTCCACGGATTGTTCTCTTTGGAACCTTCCACGGTGTTTGTAGTAGACAATAAAAGCGCAGGGTTCCCACAGTTGAGTCAGTTTTTCACCAAACAATCGTTGAGTGAGTTCGCAGTGTTACTCTATGAATTGTGCTACAGAGAGCTATATTTAGCTTGCTTTTTGAAGCTTTGTTTTTCAGTGCTGTCTGTAAATTCTTGGTTATGAGTCTTGAGGGACTGTTTATAATTTTCCTCGTAAGTCTCCACTGAATTCTTGCCTGTGGAAGAGTTTTACTTTGTTCGAGAAATACAGCATCTGAGAAAGTTTCTGTATTAAGCTGACTGTTATAAGCACGTTACGAGCTGTTTGTGCATGTGAATTTTGTACAGCGGATTGTTCACGAAGTTCTAGAAGCACTAAAGTTATTGTTATCTCCTGATAAGTGCTGATAAGTTTTTACTGGAACTTTCTACACCTACTGGACTTTAGTACGACGAACCCAGAAATCAAGCAGATTTCTGCAACAATAGGAATTAATTAATTTTAATTGGGTCGACAATTTTAATTTCTGAGCTTTTCAATTGAAGTTCAGTTTCGTTTTAATTACTGAACACGAGCTAAATTACATTTAATTTAATGTTTAATGAAACTTTTGCTCCTTCTCTTGCACACATACGGATCTTTGAAAGAAAACTTTATTTGAAGTAGGAAGAAATTTAATTAATTTCCAACATAAATTAAACCGTTTCTTTCAGCAGTGTAACATAATAAACATGTTTTATTTATCCCAAATGGTTACAATGTTCTAATTACGTCTTTTTAAACATTTTTCATTAACCGCGTTAATTTAAAATCTCATGATATTTGTACATAAGCAGACTTACGGTGTTGACTGCAGGACATACAGCGTTTGCCAATCATTAATAAAGTGATGTCTCGAAAAGGTTACGTAATATTTTTTGTGAATAAATTAATGAAATAGCAAAAACATACACATAAGTTACTTTAATAATCAAAACCTACTCCTCAAAGTGTATACTATGTAATTTTTTGTTATTACTGTAAGTTGTTTTAATACTTATTTCATTTTATGGTTGATATCATGAATTATAAAGTTGTAATACATTTGATTGAATTTTAAATGAAGAAAAATAATTGTGTTCACAGTGAAGTATATTGAAATATTTACATTCATGTCTCTTAAGTAATGAATTTCTTAAACTAGTTATTTCAAGAATTAAGATGCATTTTTAATTATTTTTTTATGAATAAATATATTATAAGAGAAATTACTTTGAATGTGCAAATATGCATGTATTTAGTACCGTAATTACGCTGGTAAATAGCGTACAACACGGCATAAAACATTGTGTCACATGTTTTATGTGGCACGATAAAACATTGTGGTGTAATGTTTTAAATGACACGACATTTTAAAATTCACCCTCGAAGGAGGATTGGGCATCCATACTTTTTACGCATATTTTTCTTGAAAGAAACATAAGAGTTATCTCTGGAATTCTTCTTTTAAGATGTTACAAATATGACTACCTTGTTTACGAACAACTGATCTGTCATTAAAAACTGTGCTCATTAAAAATTTGTGGGAAATTTTTTTGTTTGATTATGATGTAAGAAAATAACGTTATTCCTCGCTCCACCATAGTATACAGGGTGTCCCAAAAAGTCAGTAACACGCTTTAATCCTCAATTTACAACAGATAAATGGGCATTGCAGATTGAAGAAGTGTGCAAAATAAGGCAACGATAAGACCTGAAAAATTATTCCCTTAAATTCCCTGAAATCTCTTGAGTAAATAATTACTCCCGCTTATTAAAAATCGTTTGAAATTTTCAAAAAGTTAACTTTTTAAATTTGTATGCGACCCCCCGTACAAAAATATTCCAAATTAGTAAAATGTGTCCGATACACCGATTAGGTCATGTGCAAATTTTCACCTTTCGTCATAAAACGTCTCAGAGATATATCACATCAAAACTGGTCAGCGGATATACATGAATTGGATTGCGATGTTTATTGCTTAAGAACAAAAAGTATTTTCTTTCGTAATTTCTCTATGGCCCCTGAAACGGGGCCATCCGAAGTGATTTTTTTCATTTCGCGATTCATTGTAAATTATTTTAAGTCAATATGCATTTACTTTCATATCTCTGACACATTTTAGGATATAGTTTTCAAATTTTGTGCATTACATCATTAGTGTGGGCACATTTGACTAATCGGGTAGACTTTTGTATCTCAGTCTCATACAAAATTTAAAAAGTGTATCTTTTAAAAATTAGCAAAAGGATAATTAGGCAAGTTGGAGTGTTTTGGGCTGATTAATTTTTCGCATAGTTTGTAAAAAATTAATAAGCCTAAACACTCCAACTTGCCTAATTAACTTGAAAGGTTGGTAAAATCACTTTCTAAAATTATCAAAAGGATATTTTTCTTAGTCTTTTTTTCTACCTAATTCTGAACATTAGTTTTTCAATTTACATTTGTCGCCCCACCATGGCACAGTGGTTATGTCACTGAAAATGGTAGACGGCCGAAATGTGAAGGTCCCGGGTTCGCGCGGTTTTCGATCTGACTGTCTGGTGTTTTGTTAGGTTTTCTCCAGATATAACGTGAATACGCGTTAGAACCCCTTAGAAAGTCATACCCCCAATCCCTGGCAGTTCGCCCTACCGTAGTGTTGCCATAATCACACAAACAAATAATTTACATTTGCGTCTTACCTCTAATAGATAAAGATGCTACCATCTTTTTGGGATTCTCTGTATATCCATTTTATGCTTTGCTAATGTACGTTTAAAACAGGAATTACTACATGTAGCTGTCTTTTCTTCTGCATATCGAAATCTACGAAGGCTGAGGGGAATTATTTTCAACCGTTTGAGCGATCAATGACTTTCATTTTACAAAAGCTGAAAGCCGGATTTGCTCTAATGAACATCTTTTGTTCGATTAATCATTGTTTCTTTTTCTTCTCTTTCTCTCTCAAAAAAAGAAAGAAAGAAAGAAAGAAAGAGAAATAGAAAGCGTATCTCTCTCAGTCCATGATATTTTTCTTTGTCATTTCTTTTGCAATAAATAGGGAAATAAAAAGTCGCTCTCAAAATAGTCATTATAGATTGGTTCTATTTTGAAATTACTCTTTTTTTCTTACATTAGAATTGCGCTTTAATATGCATGTAAATTAGCTATAGGGGAAGTTGGCCAAAACCGGTTTGTCGTATGAACTGGAAGTCTTCAGTTTAAAATAAATTGTTACAGTCCCGAAACTCGTCAGGACCTAGCATTTTTGGCGTTTTATCACCACGAACAAGTAAATTTCCGAAACTGAACCAAATTTGGTTACATACTCTATACATGGTGAGAAATTGCCAAGCCATACTGTTTTAATACACGAATAATTTTTCATTATCACGAAGCCATTTAATTTTTTTTTCAATCCTATTTATAACATAATCCATTTTAAAAGTGTCCAATAATAATATCTTCTGTATACTATACTTGTATGCTTGTTTATTAAATGCTTAATTTTAAACAAAGGAACTATGTTCAACAATGAGTATTTAAACATTAAAAGGTCTGCATACTGTATAGAGACGCAGCTTTTAACTACACTCATGTCCATAAATTAAGGATAATTCAGAATCACACAGAAATTGATCTCTAAAATAAAAATTTCACCTGTGGAATGATCACACACATCTTGAAGAAGAATATGCAAATTACAGGAAACCACCAGATGGCGTGGATGGTACGTCACAATGACGAGAGTGTAAGAGAGGGGTATATAAGGAATGGTGGCCAAGAAGTAAAATTGTTCACAAGCGCTGTGAAAGCCTTTCAGGGCAAAAACCGCATAGTTATGGCACAAAGGAGGCATTTGGATGATGTTTTACGTGGCAGAATTATCGGACGACTGGAATGTGGACGTACCCAGCTTGAAGTATCCGAGGAACTTGGAATCGCCCAGAGTGCCATCTCCAGGCTTTGGCAATGATTCCAAGATGATGGTAATGTGAGTAGACGTTACAGCACAGGTCGCCCCCGAGTTACAACGCCGAATGAGGACCGCTATTTGGCAGTTACTGCCAAAAGAAACAGACGGAGTACGGCATCAGACCTGTCTCGTCAGCTCTCTTCAGCAACCGGTACGACAGTTTCAAGGCAGACCGTGTACAGACGCTTAGGGCACATTGGTCTATATGCTCGTAGGCCTGTCAGATGTGTTCCACTTACCGCAACTCACTGTCGCCTACGATTAACCTGGAGTAGAGAGCATGCATTGTGGACACCGCAACAGTGTTCTTGCGTGATGTTTTCCGACGAGTCCATGTTTAGTTGGGAGTCTGATTCTCGCCGGTCATTCATCTGGAGAGCGCCAGGTACCCGTTACCACCAAGAGAACACCATTGAAAGACACCGTTACGGTGGTGCAGGATGGCTCGTTTGGGGAGAAATTATTCTTGGTTCCAGAACTGACCTGCATGTTCAGAGTGTAACGATGACAGGCCACATCTATCGGGATGTCATTCTGGAACAACATGTACGTTTGTTTCGGGGCGCCATGGGTGCTGAATTTGTGTTTATGGATGACAACGCCCGTCCTCACCGTGCAAACATTGTAGACGAATGCCTTCAATCGGAGGATATCACCCGTATGCATTGGCCAGCATACTCACCGTACTTGAATCCAATAGAGCATGTGTGGGATATGCTTGGCCGACGAATTGCAGCCCGTCAACCCCCTCCCACCTGTCTACCGGAACTTCGGAGTGCATTGTTTGATGAGTGGTGTAATATTCACCAAGATCAGATTGATCATTTGATACTCAGCATGCCTAGGCGTTGTCAGGCCTGTATTGCATCGTCCGGGAGACATACTCCGTATTAACCATCCTACTAACCATGTTATACTGTTTTTTGTAAATAGGTTCTTTTTTGAAATTTGGACAAGGAAGTAAAACTTGCAATTTTTATTAATTATGTCAAACATATAGCATCTTTTTTGCTCTTTACTTTTTGTTTAATAAATAGACTTTACAAATAATTCAAATTTGTTTTGCTTCTTTCTCTTTCTTTGCCTGAACTTCATTATCCTTAATTTATGGACATGAGTGTATTTTACTCGCAGAACAGTCATGCTAGGTTCAACTAGATAAGTAAATCATATAAACCACTAGGATTTATACATTATCAGAACTACATGGAGTTTTTTTAAATGGGAATGTCGTTTTACATTGTATATGTCAGCTCCATGTATCGGTAATTTTTCGAACTACAACTTTATTTTTATAAAAACAAAACCTCTTTCAAATCATTTTCATACAAACTGTAACTATTTAGTTTTGAAAATGCAATTTACTCTAATTCTTATGATGTGTGATTATGGCAACGCTACACTAGGGTGATCTGCCAAAGGGGGGGAGGTGCCTTGGTAGGAGGACGTTTTAAGGGGTTCTAACGCTTATTCACGCTACATCTGGAGAAAACCTACCAAAACTCCAGACCGTTAGATCGACAGCCGCGCGATGGGACCCGAAACCGGGACCTTCACACTTCGGCCATCTACCATTTTCAGTGGCATAACCACTGTGCCATGGTGAGGCCTCTAATTCTTATGATACAAACTGATGTTTTTATTGTAGTTTACCGTGTTTCTTTAAATTATTTTCTAATGAATTTTAATTGTTTTCAGAAACTTATGGCTTAAAGGCTATGCACATAAAAAACCCATTTAAAAATAATCAATAATAATATGTTTTATCAACACATTTCTCCTGCTGTATTTATAACGCAAAACTGACTTCCATTCAACTCGTATCAAAGTCTAGAAGCTGACGGCAATTATTCAGAACCATTCGAGCGATTAAATATTTTCGTTTTTAATAAGAGAGTGCCCGCTCCGCCCCAGTGGGCATCTTTTGTTCGATTAATCATTGTTTTTACGCCCTCACGAAAAGCTGAAAGGAAAGCATATCTCTGCCAATCCAAATCTTTCTTTTTCAATCCCTTTGTTATAGCATAAACAAAAAAAAATCTTTAATTATTGATCGGTTCTATTCTACAGTCCTTCTTTTTATAAAATGATGCTCATCAGCTCTAAGGTATTGACATTGTAATATACTTGTTAATACATTTAATAAATGCCAATTTTAAAATGGTTTAGGAACATTGAGTATTGTTTTGTCGTCGTTTGGTAAATGTGTGTCTTATTTTTTAATGTTGTTCAGATCCACTGTGAACTGTTAATCCTTAAAAAAAAATTCCATAGAAAAATAACATACCTTATATTTTATTTATTTGTTTATTTATTTTAAATTTTTGTATTGGAAAATACAACAAACAATTAAACAACACAAACAATTTTTTTTAAGTAAAAAGTTTAATGTATTTAATTATCTTCAGTTTAAAGAGTACATGCATTTTCAAGTGCTTTCTAATCAGGTCACTAATGTGCACTAAAATGTGAATTCATTACTCCCTGCTATTCTTCGAATAATCATATTCAGTTTTTGTCAACTGCGATGAGGCCTTCAACTTTTTTAGTGGCTCGATTTTAAATGTATAGAAAGAAAACTTCACAAGTAGGTAATCGAGGCTCAATAAACCTATAAAAAATAAAATAAAAACAAAATAAAGAAAAAGAAAATTAGATTAAAAATAAATAAATAAAACAAAAGAATTGTTTATACTTTAATTTCAAGGTGAATTCAAAAATAAATGCATAGATATATCTTAAAAACGCTCCGTTTACGTAGATTAGAAATGTTTAAAAAACCAATAAAATCATTAATATATGTCTACGATATTTACGAATATGGTTAAGTAGGTTTACAAGAGTAATAAAAATTATTTATTAAAAGTATTCATAAAATAGAAAAGGCATATTTGCTAATCACTTGTCTACAAAGCCACCAGAACTATTCAGGTATTTACTAGAACGCAGGATCGAGTTGTTTAACCCATCTCGGTAAAAATCACTGTCTTGCGCATTCAACCAGTTTTCTATAGTTGATTTCTGTTTCAAGAAGCCTTGGCATGTTGAGTAAGGTTGTCTTTCGCCTGCATGACAATGCCAAGGCGTCTCGAAACGGCTCGCAAAACTCAAGAACTACTGCAAAAGTTAAAGTGGAAAGTATGGACCTATTTCCCCCGTACATTCCAGATTTAGCACCCAATGTCTATTTACTATTTCTAAGACTGAAAGGGAACTTAAACTGAATAAGACTCCATTAGTGATTGTGGAAACTGTTCCTCTTAGTTCCCTTTTGTATATTCTGCGCACGTTTGATAATATTTTATCGTCCATGTAATCTTTCAATGTAGGATTACGATCCTCCCTAAAAGTTGAAGTAAAGAAAGAAATTTTTTTTCAACTTTCTTGCAAGTTATAATATTACTCTGTTGGAGCACAAAAGTGAAGTAACCGGGATTTCTATTACGGCAATCAAAAATGTGATGTCATGAAATGAAAAACGGTGTGATATTCATTAATTCTGACACAAAAATGATATCACATCAAGATAAATTCGCAATTTGTGCGACTCTCAATACCTTCTCGAAATTATACAATTTGACATTTTTCACGAGATTAAAATTTTTCTAAACTATATTTTCTTCTGATAGCCAGCCCATGGAGTATTTAAGCATTCAAATTGAACATTTCGTATTCCAAATTAATGGTCTTTATTTTTATACACGGCATAATATTTATTTTTTTTTTAGTTATGTTATATTTATGTTTCATTTCAAAAAAGAAGTAAGCAACGATAAACACTACTACGTTAATAAATCCCACGGTAATTTCAAAACAAGAAACTACTTAAAAAAACGATCCATCCTGGTATATACGATAATTAAAATGTAAAATATCAATTCATTTTTTTAAATTTCTCCTTTGAAAACAGTATGTTTCGACACCCGTATGTTATACGCTGTAACTGCTTTATATCGGAATCTAAATTATTAAGATATTAACTCTCCGAAAACGACCTATGAGGATATGAATTTGTAGGATACTTCTCAAAAATAACAAAACTACCTCACAAAATTTTCCTACTCTCAATTTTTGACGATATTGAAACTGCTGGCATAAATTCACGGGGCGGCGTTAAGTCTTCGGTCCAGTTAACAGTTACTGACGCGCAGATATTTTATCCTGTCAAGTCAGAGCCGTGCTGGTGAATTTACCTGTTCTTTACTTAATTGATGACGCTGTCACAGGCGTCTATTTTATCTATCTATTTTATCTTTTATTTGCTTTTAAAAACTAAATGTTTCCCCAATACTCTACAATACTAATACAATAATAAAAGTACCTGTTTTGGCATCATTTCTCCCTCCCCTCTGCGTATGTGAAAGTTGCACTCACAGTAAATCCGTACTCTAATACTATTCGCGGCATTATACATGTCGGCCAATCCTGAGTTAGTAAACCGATTCATCCATCTTCTGGCAGCGTACTGGGTTAGAATGATCAGGCTTCCATAAGCCTGAGAACATCGCC
>JAWZYV010016718.1:0-35969 GCA_038373885.1 Cheiracanthium punctorium
CAATGCCTTTCAAAAGGCAGAAACGTAACTATTGTGTTACGAGAAAGGAACTCCTTGCTATCATTAAGACCGTGGAGCACTTCCATCATTACCTGTACGGCCGAAAGTTCCTGCTCCGAACGGGCCATGCCTCTTTAACCTGGCTTCTAAATTTCAAGAATCCGGAGGGCCAAATAGCCAGGTGGATACAGCGATTACAAGAATATGACATCGAGATACGTCATCGGAAAGGGTCATCTCATGGAAATGCAGATGCTTTGTCGAGAAGGCCCTGCATAGACAGTAGTCGCTATTGCTCCAGGGCAGAGAAAAATTACCATCTGAAACATCCCGTTGTTCGCCAAGTTACATCATCGGCTTCATCTCAAGATCCCTGGAGTGACGAAAATGTTCGGGCGGACCAATTAGCAGACAGAGACATCAAACCTATTGTAGAATTTATGGAAAAATCCAGCGCTAAGCCCAGTTGGCAAGAAATGTCATCTTACAGTCCGGCAACAAAACAGTACTGGGCTTTATGGGATTCGCTTCGCCTGAGGAATGGAGTCCTGTATCGTAAATGGGAGTCGGACGACGGCAAGATGCTCCGATGGCAGTTAGTACTCCCTCGTTCGAGGACTCCGAAGGTCTAGAAGAGTTGCATAATGGCTTAACTGGAGGCCATTTTGGCGTGATGAAGACCCTGCAGAAAGTTCGCGAGCGCTTCTACTGGGTTAATGCTCGAGGCGACGTCGAAAAGTGGTATCAAGCTTGTGACGCCTGTGCCGCCCGTAAAGGCCCGAAGAAACGAAGCCGTGGAAGACTACATCGTTATAATGTAGGAGCGCCTTTTGAGAGGATTGCCCTCGACATCCTGGGACCTCTTCCGCGAACTTCGGATGGCAACAAATACATCCTAGTTGTCATTGACTACTTTTCTAAATGGCCCGAAGCGTTTCCTATTCCCGATCAAGAAGCTACGACCGTAGCAGAGGTACTGGTGCAAGAATGGATTTCCAGATATGGAACCCCTCTGCAACTTCATTCCGACCAGGGAACGAACTTTACCTCTGCAGTCTTTAAAGGACTATGCCAACTTCTCGGAATGGACAAAACCCAGACAACGCCTTTACACCCACAATCCGACGGCATGGTGGAGAGGTTCAATCGCACAATTTTAAACAACCTCTCGCTTCTGGTATCTAGGAATCAAGAGGACTGGGACAAGAAACTCCCCCTCTTCCTGCTGGCCTATAGGAGCGCCGTCCATGAGACTACCGGTTTCACACCTTCCCAGATGTTGTTCGGCAGAGATCTTCGTCTTCCCGCCGATCTAGTGTTCGGCCGCCCTCCAGATGCGCCTTCATCGCCAGAGGAGTACGTGGAAAACCTTCGGGCACGGTTTGAAGATGTGCATCATTTTGCTCGGGAGCGGATCAACCTGAACACGGAAAAGATGAAGACTCGCTACGACACGAAGGCTACGGGACACGAGTTCAACGCAGGTGACAAAGTTTGGCTATGGAATCCTACTCGACGGAAAGGCCTGTCTCCGAAGCTGCAATCGCCATGGGACGGTCCTTACACAGTCCTAAACCGGCTGAATGACGTCATCGTACGGATTCGTAAGTCACCAAACTCGAAGCCAAGAGTTGTACATTACGATCGGCTAGCCATCTACCGCGGTTGTAATTAGCTCAGACCATGGTCACTATGGCGTAATTCCTCTTTTCTTTCATCTCTCATTCCTTTCCTGTCTTTCTCTTCTCTTCCTCTTTCTTCAACTCTCTTTCTCTCTCTACTTACGCCATGTTTAGTGTACATATTTGTAAAATATTGCTTTTTATTAATGTGTATTTGTTTATTACATTTATTGCTTATTAGTGTAATTGTTCATTATGTCTATTATTTATTAATTAGAGTGCATTTGCTGATTATTTGCTGAAAATTATGTTGTTAAGATTTGGTTAAAGGTTGGACACTGTAGATATTTGTGTTACCTCCTAACTGGGGATTGTACTGCCCGGGACGTTCAGTCCTTGGGAAGGGGGCAATCTTACGATTTTTCGGGGCAACCCGCGGCTCTGGTGCTTAAAATGGTTTAAAATTCGTATTCTACGCTTCAAATAGATAAATTTGCTTTTTGTTGCATCAAAATCGGCCAATTAGAACCGGAGATACGGAGGTTTCGGTTTCCCATTCAAATATATGAGATTTCTAGAAAACTCGAGAAATATTAGTCCTAGAGCTTAGATCTCTTCACTTTTGAGGACTTATTTTTGGCGCCAAATTTGGCGATATTTCGCCAAAAGTCGCCAAGCTTGGCGACTTTTTGGTCATTTGGAGCGATTTTCCCAATGGGGCCTGGAAGTTGTTTTTCCTGCATTAAAAACGCATAATAACCTAACATTTCTCTTCTATGACGTAATCAAAATTCACGCTTTATGTAGAACCCTCGAGAAATTGACTTTTCTGGAAACCTCTTGTACCTCCTGCGTCGGCTATTTATAGAAGCGGGCATCGCCCCGAAGTCAGTCAGTTGCGAGTTGAACATTCAATGTGTGAAGAGCTCTGAGTACGCTTGTTTTGTGTGAACTGATAGTGCTATAGAAGTTGTGTTTTAGCTTGCTTTGTGAAGCTGTTTTTAAAGTGCTGTGTGTAAATTCTTCATTGCTGTGTCTTAAGGGATAGTGTACTATATCCCTTGAATATTTCCACGGAATTTTAGCCTGTAAAAGTGACTTATTTTGTGTGAGAAATACAGCATTTGTGAGAGCTTCTGATCCAAGCGGATTGTTAAAAGCACGTTACTGCTAGATTGTGCTTGTGAATTGTGTGCAGCTGATTGTTCTACGAAGTTCTAGAAGAAATAAAGTTTGTGTTCCATCCTGACAAGTGACTTTTTACTTGAACTTTTTACACTAACAGGACTTTAGAACGACGAACCCCAGGAGTAGCAGAGTAATTCCGCAACAATACCGATTATATTAGATATGGGTTTACATTTGTAGGCACAGAGGAAGAACCATTACCTCAATGTGTAATTTGCTTTGAAACATTGGCAAATCATGGCCAACCAAACACACAGAATGTGTTAATCAGCCTATAGCTTTTTTCAAAATAAGAAAAGAAATTTGATATCGATTAGAACCCCAGTATGGGAAATCAAGCCGTGAAAATAAAAAGGATTGATTGCCAAAAAAGGTGCACCTCATACAGCAGCTGAGATTATATTTTTGCCGGCTGCTAAGCTAATTTCTGCCTCTTTGTTTGACTAAAAAGCAACGAAGAAAATAGGGGAAATACCACTGTCAAATAACACAGTTAAATGGAGAATAGAAGAAATGTCTGAAAATATATATAAAACAGCAACTTATGTCCGCTTTGAAACGAAGTGACTTTTACTCCTTACAATTGAATGAAAGCAGTGATGTAGCTGGTAATGCCAATTTATTATCTTTTGTAAGATTTGAGATCAATGAATCAGTAGAAGAAGATATATTATTTATTTTGCGGACCTTTACCTAGTAGTACGACTGGGGCTAATATTTTCAACTATTTGGATGGTTTTATAAAAGAAAACGAACTTGACTGGTCTAAGTGTGTCGGAGTAACAACCGATGGAACCCGTGCCATGTTTGGCAAATACTCAGGAACAGCAAAAATTAAGCCAGTTTCTTCATTAGTTGAATAATTTCACTGTAGTATTCACAGAGAGGCTTTAGCGGTGAAAGGAATGAAAGAAAACCTCAAAGACACACTTAACGATTCAGTTAAAATCACAAACTTAATCAAGTCCCAACCAAAAAACTCAAGAGTCTTTTTTCTGTTGTGCAATGAAATGGGGAGTGAGCATATACAACTACTCCTGCATTGTGATGTCCGTTGGCTATCCAGAGGAAAAGTACTGGCCAGGTTGTTTGAGCTTCGTGGTGAAGTGCGGTTGTTCTTATCACAATTGCAAGCAGAAGGAAAGTTGAAAGCTCAAGTCTTTTTAGACAACTGCCTTAATGATGAGATTTGGTTAATAAAGTTGGCTTGCTTAGAGGATATTTTCAGTTCTCTAAATACTCTTAATTTGACCTTACAAGGGGAAGATGTCCATAAATTCTTTGTGTAAGACAAAGTTGATGCTACTATCAAAAAGATACAACGGTGGTCTGATCTTTGTATCTTTTTGATAGTAAGTTCAGAAAAATATCTTTGATGTTTTCCCACTTCTGAACGAATTTTTGGACGAGAATGATCATAAAATAAATTAAGAAACTTCAAAAATGATCTTTGGTTATCTCGAAGGCTTGACTTCTAACCTAAGACGCTATTTCCCGCCCATGGAAGAAGGAAAGCAATGGATTAAAAATCCATTCCATAAGGATAACTTATAGAATCTTAATCTCACGACCTCCCAGGTAAGCTACCACTCTTTTAAATCTTAAAATATTACCATAATTAATCATATGTTATATATCTTTCTAACAATTTGAAATTTATAACTATTTACAATCATAAAATGCTAATGCATCAATTTAAAATACTTTAAAAATTTTTTTTTTTCTAATTGAATTTCTATTGAATTCTTGAAAATTGAATTTCTAATTCAATTTTGAATTCTTTCTAAAAATAATACTGTATTTATTTAAATTTTTTATTGCAAAATGAAAAATCGGTTTTGTGAAGTTTTATAATCAAATATACTAAGTTGGAAATGTGTGGCTATTTTAGCATTCCCTTTACTTTTTTTGGGGGGATGTGCTTTTTTTAAACAACAGTAATTAATTATTTTGTTTTATTTTGCAGGAAAATGAACTCATTGAACTGTCTTGTGATTCCATGATGAAGTCGGTCTTTAAGGAGATAGATTTACCAACATTTTGGATGGAAACGAGGATAGAATATACAACAATATCTGTAACTCCATTGAGGTTTCTGATGTTATTCACCACTACGTATTGTTGCGGAACTGCTCTTCTTGTTTCCAGGGTTCGTCGTTCTAAAGTCCAGTTGGTGCAGAACGTGCTGATAAAAAGTCCACTGGTCAGGATGGAATATAACTTTATTGCTTCTAGAACTTCGTGGAACAATCAGCTGTACAAAATTCACAAGCACAATTAAACAGTAATGTGCTTTTAACAGTTCTCTTAGATCAGAAGCTCTCACAAATGCTGCATTTTTCACACAAAATAAGTCACTTTCACAGGCAAAAATTCAGTGAAATATTCAAGAGATATCGTACACAATCCCTTAAGACACAGCAATGAAGAATTTACACACAGCACTTTTAAAACAGCTTCGTAAAGTAAGCTAAAACACAGCTTCTATAGCGCTATCAATTCACAAAGCAAGCGTACTCTCACTGACAGCTCTTCACACATTGAGCGTTCAACTCGCACTGAACTGTCGGGGCAGCGCGCTTTTGGAATTTATAGAGGAGGCAGAAGCTGCGAGCAGTTTCTAGAAAAGTATATTTCTCGATGATTTCAGATAAAGCGGGACTTCTGATTACGTCATAGAAGAAAAATGTTAGGTTATTATGCGTTTTTAATGCAGGAAAAACAACTTCCAGGCCCCCCACTGGGAAAATCGCGCCAAATGACCAAAAAGTCGCCAAGCTTGGCGACTTTTGACGAAATATCGCCAAATTTGGCGCCAAAAATAAGTCTCCAAATGTCAAGAGATCGAAGCCCTAGGACTAATATTTCTCGAAATTTCTAGAAGCCCCATAGAAAAACATATGGGAAAGCGAAACCTCCGTATCTCCGGTTCTAATTGGCAGATTTTGATGCAACAAAAACAAAAATTTATCTATTTGAAGCGTAGAATACGAATTTTAAACCTTTTTCAGCCCCAGAGCAGCGGGTTGCCCCGAAAATTCGTAACATTGCCCCCTTCCCGAGGACTGCACGTCCAGGGCAGTACAATCCCCAGTTAGGAGGTCACACAAATATATACCGTGTATAACATTTAACAAGACCTTAACAGCATAATTCAAGCAAGTAATCAATAGCACAATGAGCAAATACACATAATAAATAAATAATCAACATAATAAATAATTACACATTAATAAATCATAAACAAATACTCATTAATGAAAACTAATATATTACAAATATGTACACTAAACATGGCGTAAGTAGTGAGTGAAAGAGAGTTGAAGAAAGAGGAAGAGAAGAGAAAGGCAGGAAAGAAATGAGAGCTGAAAGAAATGAGGAATTACGCCATAGTGACCATGGTCTGATAGTCAAATAACTAATTACAACCGCGGTAGATAGCTAGCCGATCGTAATGTACAACTCTTGGCTTCGAGTTTGGTGACTTACGAATCCGTACGATGACGTCATTCAGCCGGTTTACGACTGTGTAAGGACCGTCCCACGGCGATTGCAGCTTGGGAGACAGGCCTTTCCGTCGAGTAGGATTCCATAGCCTAACTTTGTCACCTACGTTGAAGTCATGTCCCGTAGCCTTCGTGTCGTAGCGATTCTTCATCCTCTCCGTGTTCAGGTTGATCCGCTCCCGAGCAAAATGATGCACGTCTTCAAACCGCGCCCGAATATTTTCCATGTACTCTTCTAGCGATGAAGGCGCGTCTGGAGGGCGGCCGAACACTAGATCGGCGGGAAGACGAAGATCTCTGCCGAACAGCATCTGGGAAGTTGTGAAGCCGGTAGTCTCATGGACGGCACTCCTATACGCAAGCAGGAAGAGGGGGAGTTTCTTGTCCCAATCCTCTTGATTCCTAGATACCAGGAGCGAGAGGTTGTTCAAAATTGTGCGATTGATCCTCTCCACCATGCCGTCGGATTGTGGGTGTAAAAGCGTAGTCTGGGTTTTGTCTATTCCGAGAAGTTGACATAGTCCTTTAAAAACTGTAGAGGTAAAGTTCGTTCCTTGGTCGGAATGAAGTTGCAGAGGGTTTCCATATCTGGAAATCCATTCTTGCACCAGTACCTCTGCTACGGTCGTAGCTTCTTGATCGGGAATAGGAAACGCTTCGGGCCATTTAGAGAAATAGTCAATGACAACTAGGATGTATTTGTTGCCATCCGAAATTCGCGGAAGAGGTCGCAGGATGTCGAGGGCAATTCTCTCGAAACTCGCTCCTACATTGTAACGATGTAGTTTTCCACGGCTTCGTTTCTTCGGGCCTTTACGGGCGGCTCAGGTGTCACAAGCTTGACACCACTTTTCGACATCGCCTCGAGCCCTAGCCCAGTAAAAGCGCTCGCCCAGTAGAAGCGGTCTTCATTACGCCAAAATGGCCTCCAGTAAAGCCATTATGAAGTTCTTCTAGAACCTTCGGAATCCTCGAACGAGGGAGTACTAACTGCCATCGGAGCATCTTGCCGTCGTCCGACTCACATTTACGATACAGGACTCCATTTCTCAGGCGAAGCGAATCCCAGAAAGCCCAGTACTGTTTTGTTGCCGGACCGCAAGATGATATTTCTTGCTAGCTGGGCTTAGTGCTTGATTTCTCCAGTAACTCCACAATGGGTTTGATGTCGCTATCAGCTAACTGGTCCGAACGAACATTTTCGTCACTCCAGGGATCTTGAGATGGTGCCGATGATGTAACTTGGCAGACAACGGTATGTTTCAGATGGTAATTTTTCTCCGCCCTGGAGCAATAGCGACAACTGTCTATGCAGGGCCTTCTCGACAAAGCATTTGCATTTCCATGAGATGCCCCTTTCCGATGACATATCTCGATGTCATATTCTTGTAATCGCTGTATCCACCTGGCTATTTGGCCCTCTGGAATCTTGAAATTTAGAAGCCATATTAAAGAGGCATGGTCCGTTCGGAGCAAGAACTTTCGGCCGTACAGGTAATGATGGAAGTGATCCACGGCCTTAATGATAGCAAGAAGTTCCTTTCTCGTAACACAATAGTTACGTTCGGCCTTTGAAAGGCATTTGCTCCAGTAAGCAATGACGTGTTCTTGGCCATCTATCTCCTGGGACAAAATTGCTCCGACACTCTCCTTACTTGCGTCTGTGTCCAGGATAAATGGCTTGTCAGGGTGAGGATACGATAAGATCGGCGAAGATGTTAAAGCCGTCTTCAGTTCGTTGAATGCGTACTCACATTCCTCAGTCTACAGAAATTTCTGTCCAGTCTCGGTCAATTTGTGAAGAGGTCTTGCAATTTGAGAAAAACCCTTCATGAATTTTCGATAGTAAGTACACAGACCGAGAAAACTTCGTAAGTCATGGATATTCTCCGGACGACTCCAGTTCTTGACTGCGGACGTCTTTTTGGGATCGGTTCGGACTCCGTGGGCGGATATTATGTGCCCGAGGTAACGTACTTCCCGACGAAACAAGTTGCACTTCGACGGACTTAGTTTCAAGTTTGCCTCTTTTAATTTCTGCAGTACCTTTCGAATGTTCTCGAGATGCTCTTCGAAAGTCCTTCCGACGATGATGATATCGTCCAAATAGACGAGACATGCTTCGTAGGAAAGTCCTCTCAACACTGTCCCCATTAGACGCTCGAATGTAGCCGGTGCGTTGCAGAGTCCAAAAGGCATAACTTTGAACTGCCACAATCCTTGTCCCGTGGTAAACGCAGTCTTTTCACGGTCGTCGGGATGAATTTTTACTTGCCAGTAGCCACTCTTGAGATCCAGAGTGGAGAACCATTCATTCCCCGATAAAGTATCCAATGTGTCGTCTATCCTGGGAAGAGGGTAGCTGTCTTTCTTATGTAATATCATTCAAACGTCTGTAGTCAACGCAGAACCGGGTGGAACCATCTTTCTTTCAGACTAAAACAATCGGCGAGGCCCACGAACTAGTCGTTGGCTCGATGACGTCATCACGCTGCATCTCCTCTAAAAGTCTGCTCACCTCTTCTTTCTTAGCAAACGGCAGCCGCCTAGGATGTTGCTTGATGGGAGAATGGCTGCCTGTATCTATCCTATGTTGAGTTAAGCTCGTACGGCCAAAGTCACCCGAAGTACGGGAGAAGAGGTCTTCAAATTCGGCTATTACTTTCTCCGCAGCGCTTCTCTGTTCTGCCGTTAACTCCACGTCTTGTATTAATTCCTTCGTCAGGCACTCGGAAGATTTAGCTGTCGTTTGGCTGATGTTCTTATTAATGCAGGTAACAGGAGTGCATGTCGCCAACACTTCATTTTTCTTTCTCACCTTCGACTTGTCCGTCACATTTGCTACTCTAACTGGAATTTCTGTTCTCGACAAGTCCACAAGTGTTGCTCCCACAAGTACTCTTCTGACGGAATCACTATTGTTTCGGTATTCGATTAATTCAAAAAGGAATTTATTGCTTTCTTTTACTGTTCCAGAAATTATTGAATCAGTTCTGGGAGGTAGAGTGATATCAGTCTGGGCTATTATTTGCTGAACAGGAAAAACAGTTTCATTTCTAATGTCGAACGCAGCTATTTCTTCTGAGTCTGAACGAAGCTCATTATTCTTTAAGTCCAAATTAAATTTGTGTGATTTTAAAAAGTCCAGTCCGAGAATAAAAGAGTCTGTAATATTGGCGACATATACCACATGGTCGTATCTGGCATTTCCAAACGTGATTTCTACTTGCGCTTTTCCGCCCACTTTGATCTTGTCACCTGTTACAGTCTGGAGGGTCAGCGAGGGCGGAGTCCAGATAATCTTCAAAAGAAGACATTCTCTTCTCCAATCGACAAGTTTACGTTTCTTACTAGACTTTCGTCGTTTCTTCGTGACTTCGAAGACTAGACTTTAGTTGTACGTCTCCAATCGACAAGTTGATAGTAGTTTTATGGTATTTCGCCAAAAGTCGCCAAGATTGGCGACTTTTGGCGAAATATCGCCAAATTTGGCGCCAAAAATAAGTCCCCAAATGTGAAGAGATCGAAGCCCTAGGACTAATAGTCTAAGAGCCAGCGACCGCCAGACCTTCGTCATAGTATAAAAGCTGAAACTTTCTCTGCGCATATTCCCCAGCAGAGGTAGGAACAATCGGCCACTATAAAGTTTGGATGATCGCGGCTTTGGCAGGTAACAGGTGGCAAAGGTGTATAAAATTGCAGAAAATTTTCGTCATTTTATAAAGCTTAATTTTTTTATATGTTCTTCTACGCAGTACTAGAAATCATTTTATCCCTTGCCAGACACTTTTCCATCGTGGCAAACCCCCGCCAGACAATCTCAAAGTGATGGAAAACGTGATTGTATTTTCGTAATTTCATAAAGCGTGATTTTTTTTATATGTTCTTCTGCCCAGTACTAGAAGTCACTTTATCCCTTGCCAGACACTTTTCCATCGTGGCAAACCCCCGCCAGACAATCTCAAAGTCAAGGAAAACGTAATTTTTTTTCGTCATTTCATAAAGCGAAAGTTTTTTATATGTTCTTCCTAGCAGTACTAGAAATCAATTTATCCCTTGCCAGACACTTTTCCATCGTGGCAAACCCCGCCAGACAATCTCAAAGTCATGGAAAACGTAATTTTTTTTCGTCATTTCATAAAGCGTGATTTTTTTATATGTTCTTCTTCGTAGTACTAGAAATCAATTATTCAGTTCTAGATATCCATTAAAGTATAACTTAGAGGTATTAGGTTATTTCAAACGAATCAAAAGTGATATACGTTATTAAGGTTTACAAAATGAATTTATCCATCGAAAATAGTGTCTATATAATTTACAGTTCTGCTACAGGAACACTCCAAAGAATTTCAACATAATGCGCTAAATGGAAACTTTAGGGACATTCATCCATTTTAAGCACAATACTGTTACGAATTTTCGGGGCAACCAGCTGTTCTGGGGCTTAAAATGGTTTAAAATTCGTATTCTACACTTCAAATAGTTAAATTTCGCTTTTTGTTGCATCAAAATCGGTCAACTAGAACCGGGGATACGGAGGTTTCGGTTTCCCCATTGTTTTTCTACGGGTTTCTAGAAATCTCGAGAAATATTGGTCCTAGGGTTTCGATCTCTTCACTTTTGAGGACTTCGGTCGTTTGCCGAAGACTGTCGTTTGCCCCCTCAAAAACTGCATCAAAAGTCGCGAAGTTTGGCGACTTTGTATGTATGTAACTTGCATATCTCATAAACAATTAGACGTAGACTGTTGAAATTTCATATCTAAGATTGTTGTAACATCTAGTTGTGCACCTGGATTTTTTGTTCTAATGTACTTCAAAGTTTATTTACAGAACAACTCAAAAGAATTTCAATATATTAATGTCTATGGACATCTTCAATATACAGTAAAACCTCGATACAAAGATACTTAATATACCCAATAAAATTATCGTTCTAGAGGGATGTATCGTTATACCGAGGGGAGATTGCATTGTAATTCCGTGGGACCACAAAATTTTATCATTAGAGAGATTTATTGTGGTATCGAGTATCGTTATAGCGAGGTTTTACAGTATAATGTCTGTAGTGAGTCACTGTTTGGTCTATGCCAAAAATCTTATCATTTGTCATCGACCTTGACGTGTTTTGCAGAATTATCGCAAAATTTAACGCCAAAAACAGCTACGTATTTCGCAGAACTCTAAAACTGTTTACCGTAGAATGTTGAAATTTTGTATTTAGAACTATTATAACAGCTAACTGCTTATCTCTTTTTTGATTTCAATCAACCGAGTAAGTTCTTTACAGGGTTACCCAAGACATTAAATACATTAAGGTCTATGGACACTTCAAGTTCATTATAATGAGACTGACGACACTAGTCATATCCGAAACAGTAATTCATCGTGATGAATCACCATTTCGGCTATGACCAAAATGTAGCTAACTATCTCAAGACTTCGGCTTTTGGTGGTAGTATGAAACAATGAAGTGTCAAAAACAAATCTTTCAAATTGAATCCAGGATGGAGATATCAGAAATATTTGGCTAGAAATCGATAAACCTATTATTACTACAGTATTTTATCTCGTTACAAACAAAATAAGTTTAGATGAAATGCTCCGAAAATATTTATGCTATAACAGACGTACAAGAAAGTCATGTGGTGTCCACATCAGATTTCTGATTAATGTATTAAGATGGAAATTATAGTGAATAATTGTTTCCCCATTGTTTTTCTACGGGTTTCTAGAAATCTTGAGAAATATTGGTCCTAGGGTTTCGATCTCTTCACTTTTGGGGACTTCGATCGTTTTCCGAAGACTGTCGTTTGCCCCCTCAAAAACTGCACCAAAACTGCACAAAAAGATTTCTGATTAATGTATTAAGATGGAAATTATAGTGAATAATTGTTGATTTTTTTAACTCATAAATATTTCTATTTAAAGAAATTATCCGATAAATCCAACTCCATGACTTTGAGATTGTCTGGCGGGGGTTTGCCACGATGGAAAAGTGTCTGGCAAGGGATAAAGTAACTTCTAGTACTGGGCCGAAGAACATATAAAAAAACCACGCTTTATGAAATGACGAAAATAGAATCACGTTTTCCATGACTTTGAGATTGTCTGGCGGGGGTTTTCCACGATGCAAAAGTGTCTGGCAAGGGATAAAATGACTTCTAGTACTGGGCCGAAGAACATATACAAAAATCACGCTTTATGAAATGACGAAAAAAAATTACGTTTTCCATGACTTTGAGATAGTCTGGCGGGGGTTTGCCACGTTGGAAAAGTGTCTGGCAAGGGATAAAGTGACTTCTAGTATTAGGCAGAAGAACATATAAAAAAGTCACGCTTTATGAAATTACGAAAATAGAATCACGTTTACCATGACTTTGAGGTTGTCTGGCGGGGGTTAGCCACGATGGAAAAGTGTCTGGCAAGGGATAAATTGATTTCTAGTACCGCGAAGAAGAACATATAAAAAAAACACGCTTTATGAAATGACGAAAAAAATTACGTTTTCCATGACTTTGAGATTGTCTGGCGGGGGTTTGCCACGATGGAAAAGTATCTGGCAAGGGATAAAGTGATTTCTAGTACTGCTAGGAAGAACATATAAAAAACTTTCGCTTTATGAAATGACGAAAAAAAATTACGTTTTCCTTGACTTTGAGATTGTCTGGCGGGGGTTTGCCACGATGGAAAAGTGTCTGGCAAGGGATAAAGTGACTTCTAGTACTGGGCAGAAGAACATATAAAAAAAATCACGCTTTATGAAATTACGAAAATACAATCACGTTTTCCATCACTTTGAGATTGTCTGGCGGGGGTTTGCCACGATGGAAAAGTGTCTGGCAAGGGATAAAATGATTTCTAGTACTGCGTAGAAGAACATATAAAAAAATTAAGCTTTATAAAATGACGAAAATTTTCTGCAATTTTATACACCTTTGCCACCTGTTACCTGCCAAAGCCACGATCATCCAAACTTTATAGAGGCCGATTGTTCCTACCTGTATTGGGGAATATGCGCAGAGAGAGTTTCAGCTTTTATACTATGACGAAGGTCTGGCGGTCGCTGGCTCTTGCTCTCTAATATTTCTCGAGATTTCTAGAAGCCCCATAGAAAAACATATGGGAAAGCGAAACCTCCGTATCTCGGATTCTAATTGGCCGATTTTGATGCAACAAAAAGCAAAATTTATCTATTTGAAGCGTAGAATACGCATTTTAAACCATTTTAAGCCCCAGAGCAGGGGGTTGCCCGAAAATTCGTAACAGTATTTATGTGAACGTACTTTTTCAACTTTGGTATTCCTAAAAAACAAATATAGAAATCCACTCAATGTTGAAAGTGACTTAAGATTAAAAGCATCTTACTTCAGTCCTGACATTGACGTGTTAGTTCAATCGAAACAGTCCCAAAAATCTGTTATTCTTACTTAAAAACAGCAATTACGTATTGGTAGATTGTGATAATAATTTTCTTAACTGTAATCATAGCAAAGCTGTATGAATTTTTTTGCCTGAAAAATTAAAATGGTCTTTGTGTACTTTTACAATTGAAGAGTTTTTATCTACACCTAGGAACACATGTTAGTGAGTATGAAACCGCTTGTTTCATATATTGCAAATATATATTATTGTTAAAAAGGTAACTGTTTTGCTAAAAACTGCTTAAATATTTTGTCAACCATTTTCAAATCAGAACACAAATTGTTTATCAATTGCTTCGCCGCCATACCCCTTGATATAAATTTTTGTTAAGATTTTCTTTCTAATAATAATTTTCTATTAACTTTCTTAGTTTACTTTTCTTTGGCGTCGTTTATTTGCAATAACCATGTAGTGAGGCGTAGACATTGTTCATACTATGGGGTTATGTTTTAACCCAACGTTAAAGAGGGAAAACTTTCTTTAAAAGGAAATTGAAATCCCCCCAAAAAACAACACGCATATCTAAACTAGATTATTTATTTCGTTTAATTATTAAAATGAAACTGCAACGTTATCGGAAGCCTATGGACACGACATAAATTTTGCTTTGATACTTAATAGGGCTTGTTTCAATTTATAATTTCTCCTCAAATGAAAAAGTATTTTAAAAGGTGTCGAATAGGGGGGGGGGGGTAGCAGACATGATAAAAGGTGATATTCAGAGTCTCGAGCTAATTGTTTTTCCCTAGCATAAGAATAATTCATTCAAGCCTGATTTGATTATTGAAAATTATTGAAAATTATTCTTAATACTTTACTTGAATGGTAATAATAATAATAATAAAGGAAAAAATATGGAGTGATGTTTGGTACGTATAAGATTTACAGTAAGTGGCCAGAAGTAAAAGTTAAAATCTATTACTTCCAAAAATTGAGAAATAAAAGACACAAGACAATAAGAAACTCCTAAGCATGATTGCTCAAGCAACATTCTTTTGCTTCTTATGAGTTTACCTAGTTCCCGAAATAAATACAGACATAAATTAAATGAAACTAGAGCTTTTTTTTTTTTAATTTCAGTTTGCTTCCCTTTTATTTACTTAAAATGGCGATTTTGCTTTGCTAATTAACGTATGTTTTCATTGTAGAAAAACAAAATTTGTGTTTAGTTATATGTGCCGCTCATAAAATAAAAAAAGCCGTGCAAAAGTCTCAAAGGAATTTTGTCTTCAAGTCAAAATAACATGTTCATTCGCTGGAAAATTTTGTGTTTATTCTCTGATGAAAGCTGTTCATTTACTTGGTTACTGCGCCACTTTTTATTTGAACTTCCAAAACAACCCAAATACAATAACTTATAAACTCACCTATTCCTTTATACATAAATTACATACTATAACAACAAATGTGTTTACACAGGTAAATACTAAAAAGTACTTTTAAAAAAATCATGATCATATTATTTAATGTTACAAAATAATTACTTAATAAATTAGCCCTTTTTATTCGAGCTAATAGCTGCCCTTTCACTGCCCCTTGGACAACTGAGCTGGTCTTGTGGACTTTTTTTTTTTTTTTTTTTTTTTTGTCTCACAATCACAACGGACTTTTCCCAATTATAGCTATGTGCGAACATCATCACGAAAAGAAATATTTCCTCTTTTCTTTCTGGGCATCATTCATCTTGTCGAACTTGCAAACTTTACTCATTGTTTCTGCTACGAGTGGGAGCCATCAAGAAACCACAGGAGTTCTCTGAATATTGTATCCTAAGAAAAGGGGGAATGTTCCTAAATGACCAGCAGATGTGAGAGAAAGTGTGTTTTCTCTGTGTTTTGGCTACCTGTTCACAAGAGCTAAGCTTTTAAAAGAGCCAATAAATCGGTTCATAGAATCGTAACAATACAAAAATTTTGTGACTCCCTTTTTAGTGTAAAATTCAGGAAAGGAAATGTTTCTCAACAAGCAATAAAATGTCGTCTCCTAAATATACCTTGTAAACCTAAGAACAACCGTTAAAATGAATGTTTAATTAGATTGCTGAATTTGCTTACAATAACCTCTCCTTTATGCGCGTCTTAGTTATACGCGTCTCTCTTTTATACGCGAGTTTTGGAAGGTTCCGTCACTAGGAATAGGAAAATAATGATCTAGGTCTCTCACTCATAAGCGCCACTTTGAATTGTCTTTCTCAGTTATACTCGAAAATAAACAGCGTAATTCACAAAACCTGTCATACAAATGTACTTTTCTCTGTTGTCCTCGGTGTTTATAAAGCACAATTGCTAAGAATGTTGATAAAAATATAATATTAAGTAAACCAAGACATGGAAACTGTTTTTGATGAGTTACGGGTGAATATGATGATGTTAGTACAGTTCAAGTTTCTCCTATGTAAAATGAAGTTACACGTTCATGCTACCGTGTTTTCTCGCGTAATAGTCTCCATCGCATAATACTCGCACCCCCCTTTTGAAGCAGTAAAAATCGTTCTAATATTTTCCCTCCATAAAAGTCGCCGTCACGTATTTAACCTTCATTTATGTCGATAAACAATCCGTAATGAAAAATGGCTCGAAATCTTAAAAAAAGTAAGAAAATATGAAACACATACAAATTTTAAATGCTCACTAAAGTGCTATATATTAAAAGCGTATCGTAATCCATTCGTCTTTTTCTTCCCTTATTCCAATAAGTTGAAAAGTGTATCATTATTCATGAGTGTGCCGAATTTTTCTCCCCTGTTTCATGAAACGCATCTTTGGAATCGCCTACTGAAACTGTTTTACAATCTTGCCAAGCATATTCCAACTATACTTAACCATTTTAAATACTGTTTGGAATGGGCATCATAATCCATGAGTGTGCCGTGTTTACCTTTCTTGTTCCATAAAACTCATCTTTGAAATTGAAATCTATATTAAAATCACCTACTAACACTATTTTACAATCTTCGCCTGTCATATTTTAACTATACTTCCTAGTGTCTAGTCAAATTCGGGAGATATCGCCAAGCTTGGTTCAGTTTTGAAGTTATTTTTTGGCACCAAACGTGGCAATCCGTTATCAAAAATTGCAAACCATGTGCAACTTTCAAGATTTTAATCCCCCCCCCTCCACCTCTGCGTTATCTAGCAAACACATCTGAAAAGATCTTCACCGTGACAGTTCATATCTACAAAACCTGTCTACAAAGTCGCGTAAACAAAAACCTGGGACTGAACGAAATAACACCCTAGTGCTAAATATGGAATGCAATCCCGATCCCGCACAAATGTTTGCGGGACTAGTCCCGCGGGATTAGGATCGTAATCCCGCGGGATTGACACTGAGAAATAATTTTTTTAATTACGATTACACGCTGCTTTCCCTATCAGTAGACCGAAAATTTTTGCATTTTTATGTCTCTTATCTAACAAAAAAACAAAAAAAAACGAGTCAATAATTACAAATTATAATTTAAAGTTTGATTTTTTTTTAATTATCTTCCAATGGGAGTCTGGATCAAGCATCTAAATCTAAACATTGTAATCTAAATTTTTCGCAAACTTCCCAATCTCCAAATGAACTGAAATATTTCATACTAATTTATTTCTTAGTGAAAAGTCACAAATTAATTATAGAAAGTTTTCATTTCAGTTTTTAATTTTTTTATTGACACTTTTAATTATTTTACTAAAATTAAATCTATTAGGTTGTAACGAAAGTTTCCCGCCAACATCGTCAGCACACAGTTCGCGTTGGCGTATTTGCTCATATTTTGTCGAACGATTTTTGGCATTTGAAAGAAAGAGACTTAGCACTGTGTTGTGAAATCTGTATAGTTATCATTAAGTATAAGGTGTCTCAAATGGAACTATCACTCTTGCAGATTAGAAGCATCATTTACTTCCAGTTCTGTTGCAAAAAGTTTGCTACAGAATATCAACGAATTATGTGGACAGCTTTAAGTACTATTGTTGTATCATGTGACACTGTGCAGGTTTGGTACCGAAAGTTCAAAAGCAAGGACTATCACATTCAAGAAGCAGAGACCTCTGGCTGGTCTATTGATGTTGATGAGGCCAGCCTGTGAGAACTTGGGGAAGGAGATCAGAAATTAACCACTGGACTGTTATCTAAGGAGTTAGAAGTTAGTTTTTCAAGCAGATATGGCGGAAAACTTTCGTTACAACCTGATAGATTAGGAAATGATTCATTGGATATGTTCGGTTTTGTACGTTCTTTTTTCAGCAACTAAGAAAATAGCGTAAGTATGTGAATGTATCAATAAATCGTATATTTCCGTGAATTCCTCATTTTTAGCAACTAACATAATAGACCATGGGACGCTCGCCCAATAAACACATGGAATTTAAATTCCGTTTGCCATAACTTGGGACTGCACAAATTTGTTATTAAAACATTCTATTTAGTGCAGTTTATTATTAATTGCAATGTTCCCACACTTAATCTTGCACATTGTTTTAAAATAAGTCAAATATACCTGGAACTATATTTCTGTCCTATTTGCAACTAATCTTAGAAATCACCACGAGATGGCGCATCGATAATCTCATTAATTTTTTTTTTAATCCTGCTAACTAATAATATACTTCATATTATGTCAAAAAAAGCATTAATATGCCAATAAATACCGTTCGTATTTTCATTTCGATTTTATTTCATCACCAATAAATGGCCATTGTAACCTTCCGCTATTTGTTTACATTTCGACCGGCGGTTGAACAGACGAACGTAAACATACATCTTACGAAGTCCTACGCCCTACGTTTGAATTTTGAAAATTTCCATTTTTTTTTTTTTTTAGAATATTGATCTTGAAAAATACATATTAATATTTTTATATTTTCAGTAGTATAAATTTTTTTAGGAAGTTGAAAAAATTAATAATATTCAATTTACTTACAAAAATATTACTAGATTTATTAAGGATTCATATCTGAATCTAAGTGACAAATATTTTGACTAGTACTAGTCCCAGCTAGTACTAGTCCCCTAGTACTAGTACTAGTACAGCCCAGCAGGGATTCTACGGCATACCGAATATTTAATTAGTATTTTTTTTTATTTTACATGCACTTCTTCATTTTTCATATTTATTTGCATTAAAAAAAATAAAAAGAAACTTTTCTAAAGATTTTTAAACTATGAATTAAATTCAATCACCTAAAAATAAATTTTACACTCTAGGTAGAGTTTTTTTTTCAAATAATTGTTGTACATAATGTTTTAGTTACTTATAAAATTCATATGCTGTATTTATATATTTTTCTTTATTAAATCATATCCGTCCTGTCTCGTTGGAAGTACTCCACCACAAGTTCAGTATAGGCAGATGGTGTACATAAAAAAAAAACTACTTATTTTTTTTCCCCACAACTTTGCTTCTACAAAAATGTATATAATGTACACTTTCAACCAGCTATTTTCTTCATTAAAATTAATCTTCACAGCATTTATTTTCCATAGAAAATGACAGAAGGTAAACACCTGACAGTGTTTCATTTTACCCCATATATCAGGATACAATGAAACAATAACACTCTAGGAACAAATAATATGGGATAGAAAGCAAATTTCAGCAAATGTGTTTTATTTACATTGATAACGAACATCAATGACAGAGAAATATGAAATGTAAATTGGAAAAAGTAATTTAAATAAAAAATTACTACTACATAAGCAATATTAGCTACAAGTTGTCATAAATTGATAAAAATACTACACTAGGGGCATACCTCAAAGTATAATAGTACTGTTTTTTTCTATTTCTAATGACAGAGATAAAAAGACAAATACAGCAAAGAATAGAAATGAAAAAATACAGGGAACATCTGTATCAAATAGTCTATGTATCCAGAAGACCCCTAGCCTCCCTTATAGGTCCAAAAGAGAACGTTTGGATAAAGCTTGGCAGTGAGCGAGGTGGTAACCCGTCCAGAGATCACAGAGACTGCAGATAGCACTTTAAAGGGCATATTTTTTCAATTAAAATGCTATACTACGAACTCTAAATCGATACATATAGTTGATCGATATAAATAGTAGAGTAATATTAGAATACGAAAAAGTATTACTTACATTAATTTATTCTGAACATTCGCTTAAATCATCAATACAATCTAAAACACACCTTTCATTGTTAGAGTTTTGACAGTTACTCTCATAAGAGCAAAACTCTGAACATGCTGAATTATTCAACTTGAAAGTACATTTCTTTGACATACATGCAGTTTTAAAGCATGCACATGAGATGAGTTTCAGTAAGAAATCTGCTGCAATAGGCAAGTTACCCCACTGAACAGAAATGCAGTCATTTATAATCCATCCATGTTCAGGTGGGCTTGGAGCATTAATACAATTTTTCAAACACCTACGATAAATATTACATTGAAAATTACATCGTTTCAGCCCATTTTCCGAAGTTCTCATCGTCCTTGAAACCTTTTAAAGCGTTTAAATGCTCAGATATTTCTTTTTCTTTGCCATCAAGAAACAACCCCCACTGTCTTAATTTTTCAAAGCTTTTGTCCGATAAAAGAATTAGATCATCATTTATATCTTCGAAAAGATGAATGCAGCAAAATGGGGCGGCAGTAGCACCCATTTTAACGAGCGTTTATACTTAAAAATAAGGACTACTATAGCGTAAGAACGATGGGATGTCAATAAACGAATGTACACAAACAAACGGTGGAGTGATACGCAGAAAGAAATGCGGTATAAATAAAATAAAGATGTGTAATTTTACTATATTTACATAGTATTAATTATTTAAATGACATGAAATGAATTAAAAACTAGCATTTTGAGTTTACAATGTTATTTATTTAATTTAGTAAAAAAAATTGCACATGCCATCTGGTGGCTATTCCATGTATGGCTGCAAACAAGACAAAAATATAGTTCGCGATAGAGTTGTTATTTTATAAAAAACGTGCACCTTTAAGCGTGGGAAGATTAAGATTTAAGATAAATTTTAACATTTAGAATAGTTTAATCATGCGTTTGCGTAGTCCCAAAGCATGATAAACGAACTAGAAGAATATTAATGTTCGTCCCATAGTCTATAAGACATGACTTAGTATATTATTCTGAATATCATGATTATAATTTTCATATTTCTGAAAGTTATTGTATACATTATCTCATAAGATTAATTATTATTATTAAAGTTAAACTTCATAGTGCTTAAAATCTTACTTTTTTCTACTTTTCTACTTTTCTCTGTTGAAATGAAGTCCTAGCTAAATGAAATGTCAATCCCGCGGGATTGCGGGATCCCTCGGGATTAATAAATCTCAATCCCGAAATCCCGCAAGACGAAAAACGGTGCGGGATAGCATTTCCTAGTGCTAAAAAAAAAAAGAAAAATTGAGGAGGCATTCGCGAATCATCCTTTCGCAGATAATCGGTACTCTACTGTAATGTGAAAAATTTTAAAAAGAATTGAAATAGTGAGTTTTGAAAATTTCTATGCACCGAAATTATGAGAGAGCAAAATGAAATTAAATAATGATGGGAAAAAAATGGGAAAAAAATAAATAATTAAATAAATCTATTTTAAAATTGTGTTTAAAGTAGTCAATCGTGTTGCTTGATTAGGGTTTAGTAAACCACCGGATCAATGTCCTGCGTCCCGAACTGGAGTGACTTGCGAGTAAGGAGGAAAATATATATCTATTTTATATTTAAATTTCTCATACAAAAAATAAATCTTCACTAAGGATTTTCATGTTTTCATTTCTCAAGTTGAAGAATATGGCTTTATATGCTAGGTGATTCTGAACTCATAAAAACATGCAAGGGGTAGTATAAGGTACGAAGATCGTTCAAGATCCCATAGTAATGTCTGTCGGAAACGTCGTTTTCACGTACCTGTTAATATTCACTTTGGAATAATAATAGTGAACTTTCCGATCATGGTTCGTCAAAAACTAATGGATCTTCACAGAAAGCACTTTACTAAAATTAGTAACAGGATTGATTGTTCAAGTATGGATTACATATTGATTACAAGATTGATCATTTAAACACGGGTTCCATATTGATTACAGGATGATTATTAATGTTACTATTAACAGGTAAATGAAAAGGACGTTTGCAGCCCCAAATTCTGCGTGTTGTATTTAAATGGCAACAAAATTTTTTTTTTACTGAATAGATTGTCATTTTTTAAAATCAAATAATGTCAACAAAACTTTCAATGGTGTTTTTTATTTTATATAACAACAACAAAAAAAAAACAGTTACAATCAACTTTTCAAACGAAAACTCTAAAATTGCCCCCTAAAATTGCTCCCCTAAAATAGTCACATAAAATAGTAGGTCGGGGAGGCCTCGCAAAACTCACTTTGCTCACTGCTAATTTTTGTCTTACCCCGCCACTGCACTCTAGTTGTAAATGCTAAATAATATAAACATAAAAATTGCATATACATGTCGTCAGTTAGAATTTTTTTTAAGGCATTGTCGGTCAAAATTACAATGCTTGCAGTCAAAACTGGCTCTTTATTACAGTGGTGTACCTCAAATCAATTACTCCAAAGTAATAATAACCAATTCATAAATATTTAAAATTAATAATTTAGTTTAATTTACTTTTTAACAATAATTACAATTAACTATTTGCATACATTTAAGTTAAATTTCTTAAAAGATGGGCGTCCCTCCATTTTTTATCTTTGGCGTACACCACTGTAACAGCAAGAGCGATTCTCTCCATCCCGCACCCAACGAAAACAAAGGCCTCTAAAATTAAGTTATTTCGAAGTTGCATGATTTGGTTTTAATAATCTAACATTTACAAGAGGAGATTTTTTGAGCACTACTAAAGAGTATTCTAAATCAAACGTTCCTCTTTTGAAAAAATTCCTCACAATTTATTACATTTAATCTTAAAACTTCAAACTCAGAACACACAAACCAAAATAATCTGAAGCACACATATTTCAAATACGCACTAAAGTACTAATATTAGTCCAGTAAATTTAGGGTTTGATATGAAAGTAATTCATAATGAGCTGAATTTTTCAGAATTAGCTCTTTATGACTAGTAAAATAAAACTTGAAAAGTCTCTGAAGTTCTCATGTGTGCTTCTATCCAAAATGGCCGATCAAAGATGGCCGCCAAGCACTTTTCGCCTTTTCCGATGTTTTTTCCCGTTTAAAAGTCATATATGAATATTTTTTACTTCTGAAAAATTCTGTGACATCTACTTAGATATTGTTTTGATGTAGACATAGACATAGCAACGAATGAGTTTTACATTCATTTATTTGTCGTCAAATGAATGAAATTTCTTCCCTCTTCGCCTCTTTTGCCTCGTACTTTTGTTAATATATTTATAAGTCTTTCGCATATTTTTGTAATCCTAATTGTGAGAATTATTTTCAAATTTTTGTTTCGAAAAATGGTAGATGTTCCATTTTTCGATATATAAATCTTAGTCAAAAAAGTAGAACAAGTTTATTTATTACAAGGCGCAAAATCTTAAATCCAAAGTAAAATTATAATAAAACATTATAGCAATATAATATAATAAATAAGCTAAGAATTTTGTAAAAAATGATACAATTTAAAACAAAAATACCAGACTGATACTCATCCAGCGTAGTAATCGTTATCATCATCTTCAAATCCGTTACTAGTAAGAACTGAATTTGAACATGACTCTCCTAAGCAAGACGCACAGAATCTAGAACACTGGAGAGCTGCCTTCTTGCATTGGCATCTTTCATCACAATCAATTGCATCAGTTATTTTGCACTCACAAGAGATTAGCTGCAGAAGTTCTTCGGGAGCTGCGGGAAGTGTTGAAGGTAATGGGTTCAATCTCCCTTCTTTCATGAACCATTCCCATTCAGTAGGATCTAAGTTGTTCCCCAGCCACTGTTGGACTTGAAGATAAACTCGAAGTGAATGCTGCGAAGTTGCTGCACTTGTTGGAGGAAGAACTGCCAAATTAAATTTTGAAGAGTGATTTTTGGTTACCTCTTTGTTGTAACAGATGTATCGCAGCTCATCTAAAGAATCAACTTTCTCTCCCCCAAAAAGATATTTCATGAATATCTCGGCAATTTGAATAACCTTTTTGGGATTAAGCTTAGGAGTATTGAACTGGGAAATCAAAGGAAACAGCTCATGGTTTTTCTTTACCAATTTAAAAGCTGAGGATTTTCCCTTTCTGAAAATTGCTGATGTGGTGTCACATCCGGTAGCTGCATGCAGGAAGAGAATGGAATCCTTCATTGGGCCAAGTGCCTTTTGTATTTTTGGTATGTCGAAGCATTTTTCTTCGTAGCTGGATGCCCGAGGTCGTAGAAAGAAGAGTGGTTTTTCAGGGTTACTTCGTGCGATGAGAATTGTTAACAGATCTGTATCAGTACCTACTACTGTGACTAATCTAGAACTTTCTTCACTTGCATTAATTGCTGTTGAACAGATTAATGTATCAGCATCATCATCCGCCTCTAGGACAGTTAATCCTTCAGCCTGGAAGTAGCCCACAGCCATTCGAATAAGCCTCGACTTGTTTTTGGAGTTCCGTAAAAAATTGATTGCTTGGTTGTGGCCACCATGTTCTCGTCAAAAGCAATCGTCGCAGACATTTTCGTCATCAATCTTCTTTGTCTCCCCACACTTTTAGTTGATAATGCATAAGCGTACCCGTCAAAAACAACTGTTTCACATGGATAGAAATGTTTCTGCACAAATCTAACATATTTGAGGCATATATCTCTGTAGGTGTCAGAGTCATCCCAAACTGATGCATGCAAAAGAAATCCTCCGTCTACGATAAAAGAACAAGTTGGTGGACGTTCAACACAAGGCTCAGTTGTTTCAATGATACCAGCTAAAGTTGATTTAACGTTTTTTCTCATTGAAACCTCATCAAAGAGGGAGGAAAGTTGGGGAGCCAATTCATACTTGAGAAAATCTCGTAAATTTTCATTCGACTTCAGTACAGCAACAATCCTGGTAAACAACTGTAGAGGATTGAATATAACAGTTGAATTCCTTATTATCAATGTGTTGTTTGTGGCAGAGATTGGTATAACTCTCTTTTTGCTCTTGGGAAAGTTTAACTTCCCCAAACGAACATCCTATAATTGAAGACAGCAATTTTTCACCAACATTCTTTGCATTGTCACAGTTTGTTTTGTCATCAGCAACCAATCTGCTAGCTATATTCATCAACAAATGTTTAGGGCATTGATTATCGAAAGGATTGTGAAGCAGAAGCCATTCGGATAGCTTATTCAAATCAGAATCATCTCTGGATTGTCTGGAAGGCCGAAATTCGACGTGTTGTTCTGAGCAAACATAATTTTTTTCACAGTAAGCTTCCAAGACTTCCGATACTTTCATGTTCATTGCACATGAAGCAATCCATCTGGATAAAGTTGAATCTTCCATTCCTCGGTCTTGTGTTAAGCCTCCTGCTACTTTCGTGGACCTCATGAGACTCTGCTCAATTATCATGTCCGGTGCAACACCACTCCATGCCCTGTCTTTCCTACGAATAGTAAAATAGCCATCAACAATTTTTTTAATTCATTGCTGTCCATTTTTTTCATCAATTCTTCCATTTGCTGGATATATAAATGGGCACATTTGGCATAAAAAATGTGGCCTGCTGCGTGAAAGTAAGGAATCATGGATTTTATAGTATACAAATGCAATTCCCAGTTCCCAACCTCGATCTGCTTGAAAATAAAGGAGAATGAGTGTGACCTGTTCCATGTACTGTAACCACAGCTTTCCAGTACTAGAAAAGTCTCCGCTTTCTGTAGTAGTTTCAATAGAGTTGACAAGCTGTTTAATGCAGTTGTTGTTTTGAAGATCTTCAATGCATCTCGAATATTGCTTTTGGTACTGTCATCCAATTCTTGCAGAGAATGTTGAAGAAGTTTCTGATGTAGAGTTATGTATGTGAGAAAATGTGTTCTTAAAGCTCTCGAATAAGCATGTCCACTCATCATTTTCTTAATAGTTTGCTTTGAATATAACAATCCCCACAGCTTATCGATTCTACTGCCTGCCATAAGGTATTCAGTAGTTCCTAGGTAAGACATGAGAAGATGGAACCCACCAAGCCGTACGACAACATTTGCCAGAACAGTTCCCGTTTCTGCTGTCGTAACGATTTGCATGGCTTTCCAAAACAGCGGCTGATCAAAAGTCACTATACATGTGTTTTGTCCCAGCTTACTGCATTCTTCTGTTGCGAAAACCAGAGTTGAATATATTATATTTATGTCAGAGGCACGGTGATTGAAAAACGTAACAGGAACAATACTGCTAGTGTCGCACTGCATGGAGATATCATTCATGTAGATAGCATTCATAAACCCATTCCACATAGGCTCTGGTGCATTTTTAACAAGATGTAAACACAACCACAACCTGTTGGAGAACTTTGCCATTTCTAGATACGTTACATCCTTTTGGCTGATTAGAATCGGTTAGGATGTTCGTTTTTCCTACTGCAGCTATAGTTTCTGCTGAAGGATTTTTCATTCTTAGGATTCTGGTATCAGAAACTAATTCTTCTGTGGTGGTGTACTTATCCTAATACCGCCCATACAATGGAAGGTATTATGCCCATCTAAGGTTCTGACATTGAAGTCGGCATTATCAAACACCCATGTGTAAAATGAGACAAGGTCTGCGGAGGGATAGCATTCATGCAAGAAAACTCAAATCGCCGAACCTCGTTATAACTAACAGACATCCTCAAACTGTTCAAAATGTCTATAAGTTGTCGGGAGGCGAAATGACGCAAGCAGTAGACTCCACATGCAAGGAGGAGAGGAGACACGAAAGTTTTTGGCCTTGTCATTGAATAATTGAATGACAGACCATGATTCGTTTTCTCTGTACTTTTTCTTTGTGATTCATTGTTTTAGATTTAGTTATGTTATCAATCAATAATTCCAGAGTCTCTGGTATAGGAGAGCATAAATCCTCCAACATTTTCTCAGGCTGAGAATATGATTTGTTGTCATACACCTCGGTCTGAATGTCCTCTCTAATAATTTTGGCTGCCATCATAATAATCCGCTTTCTTTCCTCTAACTCGTTATGTTCCCTCTTTTCGTACCATGCATCATAGAGAAGTTTCTTTGACCCATCCTTGAATGTGAAGATCGTATCCTTCCCAAAATCACCATGTCCGTTGGCAATATTCATTCGTTCACCATACTTTTTCTTGAGAAGATCTTTCATTTGCTGGCAGCTATAAATTTCTTCTCCCTCAGCAGTTAATTCTTTAAATTTTAAGAACAGCTCTTGGCATGAATATTGGCATTCATCTTCTCCATCTATAAATTCACAAAGTTTATAAAAAGCTGACCTCATCTTCATGTTTACTGGCTTTCCAACAGTTCTATCGGAAGGAGGATTCGTCAAAAAAGATGCATAACAGTTTTCATCATACCTGCCTTCAGCTGCAACTAAGTCAATGACATTGCTAATTCTTCTCAATACTGTTTTACCTTTATCGTCTTTAAGCTCTTCAGCTTTCTTTTTTAAATTGTTTAGAGACTCCAAAGTCTCAATCTGATGAACAACTTTCCTGTACTTCTTTGCTTTCTTTGTTTCTACTTTAATTGAAGCCTCTTCACCACAAAACAAACAGTGGGTTTTAAAATTGAAATCCAAGTCTTCAGTTCTCTTTCAAGTTCTCTCACAAACTGTAGAAACGTCTTGTTGTGAAATCACCTTAGCTATAGAAGATGGCATAGTGTAATATTTTCTGCACTCTGAATGTACAGTTAAATTTTTGACATCCAAAAAATGCACATGTAATCCATCCTGTCTTCTTTTACTAGCATTGAAAAGGGTTTGAAGTCCCCTTGTCACTGTAACTGTGTTACCAACGTTAAGTATTTCACCACAAATCACACACAACTGGCTACTTTCTATTTGAACTACATATAAAGCTAAATAAAAAGCTAAATGAAGTATAAACAGAAGCAAAAATGAAAAACGAACCCACACCTTCAAGCCTTTCGCGGGTCACAATAAACTGGCAGGTGTCAAAGAGCGGGAAACCGGTTACCCCACATTCTTCTCCAAGCCACTCCTATCTCTCTGTTGAGCGCATGCGTAGCAAATTCCTTCATTCCCTACCGTTCAATCTTATCAGCAAGCAGAAGGCGACCTTAAATAAAGGGAAAGTGTAGGTGAAAACTCCAAAGGGACGGAGGATTTTTATTTTCTAAATGTAATTTCAGTTTAAATAAATAATTTTACCGTACTTTTATAATTTCTTTATTGGGTAAAACTAAGCTTACATTATTGGCATCTTTGCTGACTTCAATGGATTCCTTAGAAGCGAAAAATAGTCACTTTGTCGTAAATACGCGGAAAAACATCACAGAAGGCGAAATTATTTGGCCGCCATCTTTGATCCGCTATTTTGGGTGGAAGCCGACATCAACATTTTTGAGACTTTTCAGGATTCATTCTACACATATCCAGGAGCTAATCCTGAAAATTTTAGCTCATTATGAATTTCTTTTATATCAACCCCTTCTTTGGCCTAAATTTACTGGGCTATATACAGGATGTTCAGTGCTAACGGTGCCCAATGTCTATTTCCTAAACCGTTAGTCAGAGGCACAAAGTTCCTGTTACAAAAATGCTTCAAATTGTATAATCTATTATATCAGAAACACACACACACACACACAATCGAAGTCAATAAATCATTTCCTATAAACATTACGCAATTTAAATTTTCATACGGTCTCCTGATCCTATCAGTTATATTTAGAAATTTTTTCTTTGTACAATTTGAGGCACAATTAAAAAACAGTGAGCTTTTGGGTGCATTATGATCAGAATTATCGAACCCAGCTCGCACAGTTATAACCATTATGTTTGTTTAACATTATAACTTATTAGAATTTAAGCAATTTCTTAAATTCCAGCAAACATAATATAAAAAAAGAAAGAAAAGCTTTAAAAATCAAATTAAAGGAACTATTTTTAATGCTCAGTGAAAATTATATTGATCAAAAAACCATTTCTAAGGTAATCTTCAAATAATAAAAATTCTTTGAATTTGCGTTGCTTCTAGCCACTATTTTCAAACTCACGTTAAGCGAGCGAGCAAAAATTCATTCCTGAAATCCCATCTTTCTCCAACAAACAGTCAAACGAACAGCCGCGATCAACAGCGGAGAAAGGGGAGGGGGCAGTCAAGAACCCAAACTCTATACGTCTGCGAGCGAGCCACACTAAAAATAACTAAATATCCCATACCCCATCTCGGCTCGAAACAGTTAACCTCCTTATGTGTGAAACGGTGACGCCACGGAATAAACAGTAACAGTCATTTAAAACTATATCACTCAAAGCAGTAGCGTATACAGGTTTACCTTTCGGAGGGGAGGGGGACGATCCAGTATTTTAAATCTTACTGTTATTAGAATTAATTTATATGTGTCAAATTAACTGTTTTTTAATAATTGCTTTACACTTTTGGAGAGGGCCCGGCCCCCCTTAAGTACACCCTTGGCTCAAAACACCTTTACCAAAACAATCTTCAAATAACAGAAACTGTATATAGTTACTGTGACACCGCAACAAATACACTAGCGAAAGAGAAATTTGTCCCAACAATCAGAAGGGGGGGGGGGGAAATCAAATGCCAAATACACTCGTATCCGGAATCTGTGAGCGAGCGAAACAAAATCCCCCCCATACCGCTTCGAAACGAAATCAGTAACAGAAAATCTCCTCCTCTTATAGGTGACCAACATTATCTAAAACTACACGCTGATACAGCATTTTATTGGTGGCATACAGTCACCTAAAGAGTAAACAACTACTCTTCATCTTATAGGGGATGATCATCTTTTAAAACTAAACGGTGAAAGAGTCTCTTATCGGTGACACCCAGACAGCACAGCAAACTTGCATCAAACTTGCAGCAAGCTTTATTTATCAAGTCAATAAACTTGAATTAAGCTTGATGCAAGCTTGAATCAAGTGTTCAAGTTCACACTTGCCCAGCTTGCAAAACTTGACATGGTAAGCTTGAATCAAGCTTGACATAGCAAGCTGAATTTCAAGCTTAAAAAATTTTCCTAAATACATGGGGCGCTCGTCGGCGAACTCGCCCCAAATATTTTATTTTCCAACGCATTTTCCCCATTATGCTGATATTTCAAGTTAACTTAATCTGTTTCCATCAAGCGTCCGCGATCGAACTCGGGACCTAAGGGTTGGGAGGCCAGTGTCCTAACCATTTAGCCAATCTGCCTCGCGCTGGTATGAATAAAGTTTGAAGACACTGTTAAAGTTGTCACGCCGTTTTCTGGCTAGATCGAGTGACCGATGCTGATCTGTTTCTTTTATTTTTCCATGGGATGAATCAAAATTAAAATAATGTTATGTGTGATTTATAGACTCTACTAATAGGAAAATAAGCATAATATAATTTAAAAGCAGCACACGTTATAAAACTTTCAATATCGCGACACTCATGTTGGGCAATACTGGCTAAAATCGAGACAAACGACTGATTTTGAAATCAATTTCGTAGTATAATTGTATTTTATTTTGAAGAATTTCCATATTTGAAAATATAGAATCTATTTTTTAATTCTATGGTCAAGTACATTTATGACTGATAATAAATTATTTGTTATGTGGATGTGGCCTTCCAAATCAAGCAGTAATCAAGTTGCATTCAAGCTTGACAGTTCAAATGACTTCTCCAAACTTGCTGCAAGCTTAAAATGAATTGAACTGTCAAGCTTGTTTTAATACGTCAAATTCAAAGAAATGTCAAGCTTGATTTAAGCTTATGTGCTGCCTGGGCAGTCACCTAAAGAGCAAACGAGTACTCAATAAATATTGTTGCAGAATACTCTGCTTGTTTCCGGGGTTCGTCGTTCTAAAGTCCAGTTGGTGTAGAAAGTTCTAGTAAAAAGTCCACTTGTCAGGATTGCACAACACTTTATTGCTTCTAGAACTTCGTAGATCAATCAGCTGTACAAAATTCACATGCACAATTAAACAGTAACGTGCTTTTAACACTCCGCTTAGATCTGAAGCTCTCACAAATGCTGTATTTCTCACACAAAATAAAACACTTTCACAGGCAAAAATTCAGTGAAAATATACAAGAGATAACACTAACAGTCTCTCAAGACTCAGCAATCAAGAATTTACACACATCACTTTAAAAACAGCTTCGAAAAGCTAGCCAAAGCACGGCTTCTATAGCACTATCAATTCAAAAGCAGGCGTACTCACTCAGAGACCTCCATTGACACTAAGGGTGATCAAATAACACACTGAACTCTCGGAGCAAGCCCGCTGGTGGTATTTATAGAGGAGGCAGAAGCTGCGAGCAGCTTCCAGAAAAGTCTATTTCTCGAAGATTCTACATAAAGCAGGAATTTTGATTACGTCATAGAAGAGAAATGTTAGGTTTTTATGGGTTTTTAATCCAGGAAAACCAACTTTCAGGCCCTATTGGGAAAATCGCGCCAAATGACCAAAATGTCGCCATGCTTGGCGACTTTTGGTGAAATATCGCCAAATTTGGAGCACAAAATAAGTCCCCAAAAGTGAAGAGATCGAAGCCCTAGGACCAATATTTCTCGAGATTTTTAGAAACCCGTAGAAAAACAATGGGGAAACCGAAACCTCCGTATCTCCGGTTCTAATTGACCAATTTTGATGCAATAAAAAGCAAAATTTAACTATTTGAAGCGTAGAATACAAATTTTGAACTATTTTAAGCCCCAGAACAGCGGGTTGCCCCGAAAATTCGTAACATTGCCCCCTTCCCAAGGACTGCACGTCCCGGGCAGTACAATCCCCAGTCAGGAGGTCATACAGTGTCAGTGCAGTGTCACTGCAGGTCACTGCAGTGTATAACATTTAACAAGATCTTAACAACATAATTTAAGCAAGTAATCAATAAACACAATAATCAATAAACATAATAAACAAATACACATTAATGGAAACTAATATATTATAAATATGTACACTAAACATGGCGTAAGTGAAATTGATACAGTTTTTTGTGTCACCTGAAGGTAATGACATGTTTTAAGCACGACACTATATATGTTATGAGCTAGAGCTGGTGGTCCGGAAGGGAAGTCAAAACAAATTCACATACCTTTGCGTAGTCCCATATACACAGCTGGAGACGAGTGAAGAGTAGCAACATCCGGGTCACCAACGTAGAGTGGAATCCTTGCTGAGACGATTGAAGACTTGGAACATCGTCGTTGAAGGGCGTAAATTCATAATCACCTACAAACCGACGTCCAAGCTCAACAACGACGACAGCAGCTCAACAACTAACATATTTATTGATCAGTAATAAAAATGAATAAGCTTTGAGGATTACAATTAACATAACAAAATGATCAGTCACGACATATAGAACATAGTGCTGCTGCTACTAGCAGTTTCACTCACAGCAGTGTGCTTATATACTAGCTAACCATCTACTCCGGAGAGACCGGTGAAGGTCAATTTGCATTTTCGCGAATTCGCGGGACTTTCCGCTCTGTGTGTGTTCGCAAACTGACTCGCTGGTTGTCAGCTCGCAAACTGTTTGTTCGTAAACCGACGAAATCAACGCCACACTTTAAAAACTGCAGAGGTAAATTTCGTTCCTTGGTCGGAATGAAGTTGCAGAGGGGTTCCATACCTGGAAATCCATTCTTACACCAATACCTCTATTACGGTCGTGGCTTCTTGATAGGGGATAGGATACGCTTCGGGCCATTTAGAGAAATAGTCAATGACAACTAGGATGTATTTGTTGCCATTCGAAGTTCGCGGAAGAGGTCCCAAGATGTCGAGGGCAATCCTCTCAAAAGGCGCTCCTACATTATAACGATGTAGTGTTCCACGGCTTCGTTTCTTCGGGCCTTTACGGGAGGCACAGGCGTCTAAATCTTGACACCACTTTTCGACATCGCATCGAGCCCTAGACCAGTAGAAGCTCTCGCGAACTTTTTGCAGGGTCTTCTTCAGTATGCCAAAATGGGCCCCAGTTAAGCCATTATGTAGCTCTTCTAGAACCTTCGGAATCCTCGAACGAGGGAGTACTAACTGCCATCGGAGCATCTTGCCGTCGTCCGACTCCCATTTACGATACAGGACTCCATTTCTCTGGCGAAGCGAATCCCACAAACAGGCCCTGATTACCGAATAGGCCCATGAGGCCTGTGCCTATAGTAAAAAAAATCTTGGGGCCTCCAAGCTTCAATACTTGTTATTTATACTTGTAGAATAGAATAGGAGTAGGTGGGAGGGGGCCTCGAAATGATAGCAAGCCTATAGTATCAGAGAGTCTTAATCAGTCCCTGCCCACAAAGCCCAGTATTGTTTCGTTGCCTGACTATATGACGATATTTCTTGCCAGCTGGGCTTAGCGCTGGATTTTTCCAAAAATTTCACAATAGGTTTAATGTCGCTATTTGCTAATTGGTCCGCCCGAAGATTTTCGTCACTCAATGGATCATTAGATGGTGCCGATGATGTAACTTGGCGGACAACGGGATGTTTTAGATAGTAATTTTTCTCCGCCCTGGAGCAATAGCGACAACTGCCTATGCAGGGCCTTCTCGACAAAGCATTTGCATTTCCATGAGATGCTCCTTTCCGATGACTTATCTCGATGTCATATTCTTGTATTCTCTATATCCACCTGGCTATCTGGTCCTCTGGGTTCTTGAAATTTAGAAGCCAGGTGAAAAAGGCATGGTCCGTTCGGAGCAGGAATTTTCGGCCGTACAGATAATGATGGAAATGTTCTACGGCCTTCACGATAGCCAGAAGTTCCTTGCTTGTAACGCAATAGTTACGTTCTGCCTTTGAAAGGCACTTTCTCCAGTAAGCTATGGCGTGTTCTTGGCCATCTATCTCCTGGGACAAAACTGCTCCGACACTCTCCTTACTTGCGTCTGTGTCCAGGATAAATGGCTTGTGAGGGTGAGGATACGACAAAATCAGCGTAGATGTAAAAGCCGTCTTCAGTTCGTTGCATCCTCACATTCTTCAGTCCATTGGAATTTTTGTCCAGTCTCGGTCAATTTATTATTAAATTCTTCACACAATTCTTTCATGTTTTTCTCTTGACTTTCTTCTAGGAGAGACATTCTTTCCTCCGTGATCTCTTGATTTTCCTGCACACTCTTTTCAAATTTCTCTAATTTTCCCAAAGCAGTCTCCATTTTCTCCAATCCCGATTTCATTTCTTCTTGTCCGGTTTCAATTTTCTTCTCCAAATCGGCTTGTCCGGCTTCAATTTTCTTCTCCAAATCGGTTTTCATCTGTTCTTGTCCGGATTTGATCTCTTTTTTATCTCATCTTGTCCGGCTTCAATTTTTTTCTCTATATCGGTTTGTCCAGATTTCATCTCCTTTATCATATCCATGAGCTTTTGAAGTCCACTTCTGTGGGCGTGGGTTTGAATCCCACTTCTGACACCAAATGTTGCAGAATACTCTGCTTGTTTCCGTGCTGTTCCGCTGCTTGTTTCCGCTTGTTCTAAAGTCCAGTTGGTGTAGAAAGTTCTAGTAAAAAGTCCCCTTGTCAGGATTGCACACAGCTTTATTGCTTCTAGAACTTCGTAGAACAATCAGCTGTACAAAATTCACAAGCACAATCAAACAGTAACGTGCTTTTAACACTCCGCATAGATCTGAAGCTCTCACAAATGCTGTATTTCTCACACAAAATAAAACACATTCACAGGCAAAAATTCAGTGAAAATATACGAGAGATAACACTAACAGTCTCTCAAGACTCAGCAATCAAGAATTTACACACAGCACTTTAAAAACAGCTTCGAAAAGCAAGCCAAAACACGGCTTCTATAGCACTATCAATTCAAAAGCAAGCGTACTCACTCAGAGAACTCCATTGACACTACGGGTGATCAAATAACACTCTGAACTCTCGGAGCAAGCCCGCTGGTGTTATTTATAGAGGAGTCAGAAGCTGCGAGCAGCTTCCAGAAAAGTCTATTTCTCGAAGATTCTACATAAAGCGGGAATTTTGATTACGTCATAGAAGAGAAATGTTAGGTTTTTATGTGTTTTTAATGCAGGAAAACTACTTTCATGCACCATTGGGAAAATCGCGCCAAATGACCAAAATGTCGCCAAGCTTGGTGACTTTTGGCGAAATATCGCCAAATTTGGCGCCAAAAATAAGTCCTCAAAAGTGAAGAGATCGAAGCCCTAAGACCAATATTTCTCGAGATTTCTAGAAACCAGAAGAAAAACAATGGGGAAACCGAAACCTCTGTATCTCCGGTTCTAGTTGACCAATTTTGATGCAACAAAAAGCAAAATTTAACTATAAGTGTAGAATACAAATTTTTAACTATTTTAAGCCCAAGAACAGCTGGTTGCCTTGAAAATTCGTAAAATTCTTAAGGATCACTGCTACTCGGAAGTAGCAATCACTCTTTTCACTGATATCCGAAAATCACCATTAAGCCCATTCCTAAACGACATTTGTAAACAAACAGCAGTCCGAATAATCTGCCGAATCTTAAAAAAACGTTGTGTTTATTCCCGTACAAAGTGCTGTCTTAATAACGCAGTACCAGCGGAAAAAGTCTCTTAAAATATCCTTAAAATATTATATGTTAAGCTTTTTAAAATATTAAACGCCTCCTGGGACTCAAAGTCAAAGCTCTGCTCAACAAATTTCATCCATTGCAATCATCTAAACAATTAATACTTTTTTAATGTTGAAACTCGAGTTTTTCCCAATGAAATACATTAGCAGAACCCGAAACTGTCACTCAAGACGGCGACCGATCGCAGAGAGGCTAGGCCCGTTGAAATGCTTTATATGAATTCAAATACATATCCAGAGTTTTTATACATGTTTTACCCCTTTGGTCAGTGGTGGCGCTAGACTTTCCCCGACGAGGGGTCACCACTCCCCGATGGGGGGGCACAAATATACATGTACATATGGTAAGTGGCGTATCCAAGAGGGGACTTTGACCTCCCTCTTGGAAGACATTTTTGTCACCAAGTATGATATGGAAATTTCCAACTATTTGCACCACTTGAAAATATTTTACTTTAGAAAGGGAGTTGTTCACAATAAATCATTTTCTAAACTAAAATATCCAGGATCCAGATAAGTTTACAGGAAATGGAGGACAGTATAATGTTTTGTATTGTGAAATATTTCCAGGAATCGGACACCC
>JAWZYV010016719.1:0-38350 GCA_038373885.1 Cheiracanthium punctorium
TTTATTGAATTATTATCTGTTATAAGAGCAAACACTTTTATACCCAGATTTTCAAGTGATATTATTGTTTTCAAAACAATTTCATATAAGGCCTCTGCATTAATCGTTGTCACAGGTATAAGTCTTACAACATCTCGATAAGATGATAACAGACTGGATATTAATAATGTATGAACAGACGTAGCTTTCTGACAAATATCTGTTTCTGATCCTCCAGTGACACTTCCTCCTTTGTATGTAAACATTGGATTAATATGAATTTCATCCATTTGTAAAACAACAAGTTTCTCATGTTCTTTTAAGTGTGCTAAATTTATTTGAATATATTCTAACGAGTTTGTACGAATATCATTCATCGATCTTTGATTGATCACTTTTTGTAAATTCCTAAAATGGGGAATATTAATTAAATCATAATCATATATTTGTTTATATGCTGATGAGGACTGCATAAATAATTTCAAACACCATAACAGTGTTTGATTACTGTATCTAAAGGCATTCTTTTTTTTAATAAGTAACTGTAACTGCTCAATTATAAATGTAATTTTTCTCATCTTGTTATCGGAAATTAATTCTTCTTGAACTATATATTTCAGAGTGTCGCACACATTATTAAGGAGATATTTCAGAGTATCGCTGCTCTCAGGAGAATCTGAAATGGTTTTAAGCTCATCTAAGCTGCTGTTTATCTGGGAGAAAGAATTTAAAATGGAAATATTATTTAATGTAGAAAGGCGAACAATCCTGTCATTATTATAAGCAGTAGCAGAAAGTTGTGTATCTATTTTCAATGAAGCTTTTATTCTGGGTATAGGAGTATCGACGATTTGAGAAATTAAAAGATAATTTTCTGAAATGTAACTTGCCAATTTTGTTCTTCGAACAATTTTATTTTCATTCGCAACATATCTTTTAGCTGATCAAAAGTTTCAAATGTATTTTCTTTAAGAAAAATTTCATGTGCTTTTTTACTTTCATTAATAGCCATATTCAACAAACGCTCTTCTTGGTCGTCTAAATTTTTTCGCTGCTTCGGAGGTTCATGCGATAAATATTTAGGGCAATTTGGGAAAATAATTGGCACTGCTCCTTCCTTTAATTTTGGACGTTCCCTTTTGCATGTCAGAATAGTCCCATCATCTTTTTTGATGCTCTCAATACGAATTATATCATTTGGATCAAAATGTTTTTCACAAACTATGGCACATTTTCCTGGATTATAATCTTTCCTGGGAATATTTTTTAACCATTTTGCTCTTAAAATGGGGTCCTTTGGAAACGAGAAACACGATACTCTTTCTTTGCTACTCCGATAATTCGACGTGCAGTTAGTAACAACACACATATTAGGCATTTTGAAAATTGAGTCTTACCTCCAAATGGTATCCAAAACTGCACAATTCTTGTAAAAAAATAGCAAAATATAAACGTAAAATAATAATATTTAACGAAAATCAAGACTTTAGCGACTACGTGGATAAAAGCATGCTCCTATCAACTCTAGCACCTAGCAGGTACTAACAGGTGCGTAAGTCAGCAGGTTCTTCCTTCCCTAGCACTGCTATCGTGACGTCACAAATACCGCGCCAGAGCCCTATTGTCCGAGATAGCCGTGCCTGGACTCGCTACGCTCGCTTTCCGTATGATGCATTCGGCCCCTAATAAGGCGTATTCGTAAAAAAAGCATACATTTCTATCTAATCCAAGATCTCTTCTATCTTGGATTCTATCTGATCCAATCTTAAGAAAAAACTTAAGATTGGATCAGATAGAATGTTACCGAGCTACACATCGCTTGGTTATGCTGTTCTCTGGAACATAAAAATTTTAACTTCTCACTATTTTTAATTATGTAAAAGCTTTGGAAAACCTTGCGTATTTGCCACCCATGGCAATTTTTCATAATTTGGCGACTTACGTACATGTATAGTTAGTAATTAGTTCGAAGAAAACAGTACATTATATGTTTTCCTTGATAAAAACTATGGAACAGCTAGAATAGCTTGCCACCTATGGCGACTTTTCATTATTTGGCGATTTACACAAACTCATAACCAATAATTACTGATCATGTAAGGTTACCGTGTAAATCGTTATCCATGTATTCATATACATAATTCTTTGCAGATTGGTGTATTTAGCAGCACGAAATATATCATCTCGCCGCGCTGACAAATATCCAAGCTGTACTGTAACTGCTATAATGGCTTGGTCAACGCCGCCAAACATTTTTACTGTAGCAAATAAGCTGAACCTAACCGGCTTTACTATAATCTGCATTTTAATTATTTTTCATTTTCAAGATACTGGGTGCTAACATTTTGAAAATCGCGTTTTAGAGTCACCCTGCTTGGAGAGAGTCTTTTGCCAGATAGTACCTGTACCTGATGCCAAAAGGGCGCTTTTTAAATCAGCTAAAATTAGTTATTCTGTTTTGGAAAAACTAATAATCGGTAATTCTAAACTCCTGTTATTTAAGGGAACTTTGTGTAACACACTTTGACTTATTTATGTCACAAACTTTTAAATTTGGCATACAATTTGTGTCATTCTACTTCATGTTTGTCAGTTTCACGTGATTCTACACACTTGGAATTGCTTTGTTGCAAAGGCATGAATGATTTTATGCTTGCGGAAATTGCCTAGCCTGGCAACCATTATGCTTATTTTTTCAGTTTTTTATTAATATCTTCTAAAATAATTCGAATTTCGAAATTTAAGTCAACTTATTGGCTTCCTTGGAATTTTCCGAATTCGTGGACACCTTTGTCGAAACTCTAATCTTCACGGTTTCGAAGGAGATATCAGAACAAGCTTGCGGCAGCGGCCGTTACATTTTTTTAGAATAAAGGGAAATAAAAGGTAGTCCTTAATACTCAGGAATAGTGAAGCTTTCTGTTAGTGAAAACATCTTTAGAATCGGTTCAGTAGTCATAGAGATTTCCTTAGCGCGTAACGTATTAGAATTATTTTGATTGTCCCTGTAAAAGAACTATTTATGCTATATGCATTAAAGGTAGCCTTTAATACGCAGGAATAACGTAATTTTCTATGAGTGAGAAAATTTTCAAAATCGGCTTAATAGTTACAGAGGAACACATAGAAGGTAACTTAATTTTTATGGGTATCCCTGTAAAAGAATTAAAGTATGCTATATACAAGAAAGGTAGCCTACTATACTCAGGAATAGTGAGCTTTCCGTCCTTGAAAAGTTTTAGAATCGGTTCATTCGTGCCAGAGATCGTAATGTAAATCGAATGAGCATCCCTGTAAAAGACCTATTTGTATTATATGCATGACAGGTAGCCCATATAATACTCAGGAATTGTGTAGCTTGCTATCAGTAAAAAAAAAAAAAATTAGAATCAGTACAGACGTCAAAAAATATCCATGCAGTTTAATGCATTAGAATTAATTTGAGTGTCCCAGTAAAAGAACTATTTAAACTTTTATTTTATTTTTAAGAAATTCATGAAAGGTAGCCAATTGCTGCAGAAAACTCTGTTTAATTTCTGGGTCCGCCTTTCTAAAGTCCAGTAGGAGTAGAAAGTTCTAGTAAAGATTCCACTTGTTAGGATGAAACACGAATTTACACAGCGCTTAAAAACGCGCTTTTAAAAACATGCAAATTACTACTTCTATAAGCGCAGACACAGAGTCTTATGCTCTCAACAGAACGGACGTCTATTTCTCATAGCAATCAAAAACAGACTGACTCAACCGGGGCAGCACGCTGTCGTATTTATGGGGGATGCAGAAGCTATTAGAAATTTCTCGAAGGATCCCCTTAAAGAGCGAATTTTTATTATGTCATAGGAATACAGGTGAATCATTAGACTATTACGCTATATTAATGCAGGAAAATAAAATTTATAGGCCCCATTGGAAAATCGCGCCAAATATCGGAAATATCGTCACGCCTGGCGACTTTTTTCCGATTTTTGGCACCAAACTTGGCGAAATATCGCCAAGTTTGGTGCCAAAAATAAGTCTTCAAAAGTGACGTCAGCTAAGCTCTAACATCAATATTTCTCGAGATTTTAGAAAAACCTATGCTAACCAATGGGGAAACCCAAAACTCCATATCTCCTGGTCTAGGTAACAGATTTTGATGCAACCAAATACGAAATTTAATTATTTGGCGCGTAGAATACGAATTTTAAGCTAGTTTACCCCTAGAACAGTCGATTGGCTCAAAAATTCGTAAAACTATAATACTTAGGAATAGAAGACTTCTATTATAGAAAAAGTTTTTGATTCGGTTCAATAGTTACAGAGATATTGGCTTCGTCGGGATTCGATTCATAGGTTCGTCGTTCTAAATTCCAGTATATGTAGAAAGTTCTAGTAAAAAGTCCATTTGTCTGGATGGAACACAAATTTTATTGCTTCGAGAACTTCGTCGAACAATCAGCTGTGCAAAATTCACAGACACTAATGGCCAGTACCTTGCTTATAATAGTCCTCTCAGTACAGAAGCTTTCACAGATGCTGTATTTCTTACAAAAAATAAAACACTTCCACTGGCAAAAATTCAATGGAAACTTACACAGGAAATCATAAACAGTCCCTCAGGACTCAGCAATGAAGAATTTACACTCTGTACTCAAAAACAAGCAAAATACTGCTTCCAATAGCACAATTTACAGAGTAATGCATCGAACTCAATTAAAGTTCGAATATAACTATCTCTTGTGGCCTGCCCGGTCTCTATTTATAGGTGTCACAGAAGCTAAGCGAAAATTCTGGTAGGAGCTACTTCTCGAAGAACCCGCATAAGCTCGAATTTCGATTATGTCATGAAAATGGAAAGTAGTAATACTAAGCTGCAGCGCAATATTAATGCAGGAAAACAAGCATTACTGGCCCCATTGGTAAAAGCGCATCAAATGACCGAAATGTCGCCAAGCTTGGCGACTTTTTGGCGAAATATCACCAAATTTGGCGTCAAAAATAATTTCACATAAGTCAAATCCCCAAAGCTCTAGCATCAATATTTCTCGAGATTTCTAGAAAACCCTATGTTAACCAATGGGCAAACCCAAAACTCCGTACTGGGAGACAGAAAACAATATATATACATAAACCGTTTAGTATTAGAGGTGCCTTCAGAGCGTAATGTAATTCTTATGAGTGTCGCTCCAAAAGAACTATGTGATATAATGGAGAAAATTAAGCCGGATTCATACTGGCCGTACCGCACCGCTAAGACGCGCAATGACGTCACGTGGCGGAGCAACACGGCCCCCGCGCGGCGAGCGCCGAGGGTTTGCGCAATATCTGACAAGAACAGATATTCCACAGCGACCGCAAAGCTACAGCCAATTACAGTGCATTTACTTGCGGCACCGCAAGCTCGCCGCGCGGACAGCCAACGGTCCAAAACGGCGAAACAGTACGGCATGGTTGCGGTGCGGCGCGGCTGGTATGAATCCACCTTTACCTTTTAATACACGGGAATATTGTAGCTTTCTGAATATGAAAAATGTTTGAGAATCGGTTCAATATTTATAGAGATGCCATAGAGCGTAATCCAATTCTTTTGAGTCACCCTGTAAAAGAATTATTTGTGAAATATGCATAAAAGGTAGCCTATAAAATACAGGTATGGTGTAGCTTTCTATTAGGGGAGAAAGTTTTATAACTTGTATATAGTACTTACAGGGATGTACATAGAACGCAATGTATTAGAATCATTTTGAGCGCACCTGTCAAAGAACTATTTATGCTATATGCATAAAAGGTAGACTGAATATTAATCCAGGGCGTAAGCTATTTTCAGACCAAATTTTACGCAAATCCGTTCTGCGGTTTTTGCGTGATTGAGTCAAAAACACTCAAACACACAAAAATGCGAACTTTTACATTTATCATATTAGTAGAATAACTTTCAATAAAGAGACATAATTTTTTTAAATCAATGCTATAAAATTCGGTATAATAATGCTTTTAAAAATGTGGCTATAATATCCTTTGGAATAATAGACTATACCTTTATTAGAAATCGCTTTTAACAAAGGGGCGTAACCGTTAGAATCAATTAAAATATGTACAGTATAACAATGCTCTTTAAGAATGTGTGTCAATAATATACGTTAAAACAGTGCACTAAACCTTAATTAAAAATGATTTTCAACAAAGAGACGTTAATTGTTGGAAATAATGCAAAAATACACGGTATAACAATGCTCTTTAAAAATGTGCGCCAATAATATGCTTTGAAACTGTGGACTAAACCTTTATTTAAAATGACTTTCAACAAAGGGACGTAATTGTTGGTAATAATGCGAAAATACAGGATATAACAATGGTCTTTAAGAATGTGTTAATAATGTATACGTTAAAACAGTGGACTAAACCTTTAATTAAATGACTTTCAACAAAGGGGCGCAATTGTTAGAAATAAGGCAAAAATACACGATATAGCATTTCTCTTTAAAAATGTGTGTCAATAATATAGTTTGAAACAGTGCACTAAACTTTTATTAATAATGACTTTAAAAAAAGGAACGTATTGTTGGAAATAAGGTAAAAATACAGGCTATAACAATGCTCTTTAAAAATGTGTGTCAATAATATACTTTGAAACAGTGGACTAAACCTTTATTTAAAATAACTTTGAACAAAGGGACGTTAATTGTTGGAAATAATGCAGAAATACACGGTATAACAATGCTCTTTAAGAAAGTTTGTCAATAATATATTTTGAAAGAGTGGACTAAACCTTTATTTAAAATGACTTTCAACAAAGGGACGTTAATTGTTGGAAATAAGGCAGAAATGCACGGTTTAACAATGCTCTTTAAGAAAGTGTGTCAATTATATACTTTGAAACAGTGGACTAAACCTTTATTTAAAATGACTTTCAACAAAGGGACGTAATTGTTGGAAATAATGCAAAAATACACGGGTTAACAATGCTCTTTAAAAATGTGCGCCAATAATATGCTTTGAAACTGTGGACTAAACCTTTATTTAAAATGACTTTCAACAAAGGGACGTAATTGTTGGTAATAATGCGAAAATACAGGATATAACAATGGTCTTTAAGAATGTGTTAATAATGTATACGTTAAAACAGTGAACTAAACCTTTAATTAAATGACTTTCAACAAAGGGGCGCAATTGTTAGAAATAAGGCAAAAATACACGATATAACATTTCTCTTTAAAAATGTGTGTCAATAATATAGTTTGAAACAGTGCACTAAACTTTTATTTAAAATGACTTTCAAAGAAGGAACGTATTGTTGGAAATAAGGTAAAAATACAGGCTATAACAATGCTCTTTAAAAATGTGTGTCAATAATATACTTTGAAACAGTGGACTAAACCTTTATTTAAAATAACTTTGAACAAAGGGACGTTAATTGTTGGAAATAATGCAGAAATACACGGTATAACAATGCTCTTTAAGAAAGTTTGTCAATAATATATTTTGAAAGAGTGGACTAAACCTTTATTTAAAATGACTTTCAACAAAGGGACGTTAATTGTTGGAAATAAGGCAGAAATGCACGGTTTAACAATGCTCTTTAAGAAAGTGTGTCAATTATATACTTTGAAACAGTGGACTAAACTTTTATTTAAAATGACTTTCAACAAAGGGACGTAATTGTTGGAAATAATGCAAAAATACACCGGTTAACAATGCTCTTTAAAAATGTGTGTCAATAATATACTTTGAAACAGTGGACTGAACCTTTATTTAAAATGACTTTCAACAAAGGGGCGTTCATTGTTGGAAATAATGCAGAAATACACGGTATAACAATGCTGTTTATAATGTGTGTCAATAATGGACATAGAATCAATGCCTTTGAACAAAGGGACATTATTGTTAGACTTAAGGCAAAAATATACGGTATACTATGCTTTTTAAAAAATCCGTCAATAATATATTTCTAAACAATGGGCTAAATTTTTAAAGAATATTATTAAACAAATGCAAGTAATTGTTTCAAATATATGTAAAAGTATGGGTTAAAGTGCTTATACACTGGATTAACTTATAGAAAACCTTTCATGTATTAGCATAAATAGTTCTACATGGACACTCAAAACAATTCTAATTCATTACGGTCTCTGTAACCACCGAACTGAATCTGATTTTTTTTTTTTTTCACTGATAGAGAGCTATGCTACTCCTGAGTAATATGAGTACCTTTCATACGTATTGTTACGAAATTTCGGGGCAACCCGCTGTTCTGGGGCTTAAAATAATTCAAAATTAGTATTTTACGCATCCAATAGTTAAATTTTGCTTTTTGTTGCATCAAAATCGGTCAACTAGAACCGGAGATACGGAGGTTTCGGTTTCCCCATTGTTTTTATATGGGTTTCTAGAAATCTCGAGAAATATGAGTCCTAGGGCTTCGATCTCTTCACTTTTGGGGACTTATTTTTCGTCGCCAAATTTGGCGACATTTTGGTTATTTTGCCCGATTTTCCCAATGGGGCCTGAAAGTTGGTTTTTCCACATTAAAAACGCATAATAACCTAGCATTTCTCTTCTATGACGTAATCAACATTCCCGCTTTATGTGGAATCCTCGAGAAATATAGTTTTCTCGAAGATTCTTGTAGCTTCTGCGTCGGCTATAAATATAAGCGTGTTTCTGAAGCCCCAGTTCAGTGTTGATCAAGCTTTGAGAGAGTGAGTACGCTTGCTTTGCTCTGTGATAGAAGCGGTGTTTCGCGTAGTTTATGATGCTTTGAATTTAAGTGCTGTGTATAAATTCTTGATTGCTGAGTCTTGAGAGACTGTTAGTGTTATATCTCGTATATTTTCACTGAATTTTTGCCAGTGAAAGTGTTTTATTTTGTGTGAGAAATACAGCGTTTGTGAGAGCTTCCGATCTAAGCGGACTGTTAAAAGCACATTACTGTTTAATTGTGCTTGTGAATTTTGTACAGTTGATGGTTCAACGAAGTTCTAGAAGCAATAAAGTTGTGTTCCATCCTGACCAGTAGACTTTTTACTAGAACTTTCTACACCAACTGTACTTTAGAACGACGTACCCCGGAAACAAGCAGAGTATTTCTGCAACATATATAACAATTTTACAGGGGGCTCTCATAAGAAATACATAAAATTGGCATAATTGTAACCATTGACCAGATTCTAAAAAAATTTCTCAGGTAGAAAGCTACACTGTTCCTGAGTATCATAAGCTAAAGTTCATACATATAGCATAAATATTTCTTTTACAGGAATGTTCAAAACAATTTAAATGCAATACACTCTATGGGTATCTCTCTAACTACTGAACCGATTCACAAACTTTTCTCACCAATAAAAAGCTATACTATTCCAGAAAATTATACACTGACTTTCATGCAGGTATATGTAGATATATAGTATACATAATTTTTTCTCAGAGATACTCATAAGAATTATTGTACGCTCTGTAGCCATTTCTGTAACTACAGAACTGATTCTTAAACTTTTTTTACTAATAGAAAGATACAATATTCTTGATTATTATAGGCTGCATTCAATGTATCCAGCGTAGATAATTCTTTTACAGGGACACTCAAAATAATTATTATACATTTACACTCAATGGTTATCTCTCTAACTACTGAACCAATTCTAAAACTTTTCTCACCTATAGAAAGCCACTGAGTATTTTAGACTGCCTTTTTATGAATATATCACAAATAATTCTTTTAGAAGGACAGGCAAGTATTGCATTATGCTCTATGGGTATCTCTGTAACTAGAGAACCGAATCGAAAACTTTTTTTCGATAAAATAAAGCTTCTATTTCGGAGTATTAAAGGCAAAGTTTCATGGATATAGTTTAGATAGTTCTTTTACAGGGACACACAAAATAATTGTAATACATTAAGCTGTAGGTATTTCTTTAACTTCTGTACCGATTCTAAAACTTTTTTCACTGATAGAAAGCTGCATTTGTCCGGAGTATTATGGCTACCTTTCATGGATATATCACAAATAGGTCTTTTACAGTGATACTCATTCGATTTACATTACGATCTCTGGAACTAATCAACCGATTGTAAATTTTTTTACTTCCTTGTACGGAGTATAAGGAAGTAATGTGATCTCAAATAATTTCGGGGGCCAAATTTCGAACGAAAAATCCGATTTTGAATACCACTAAATTTAATTTTAAGAATTTTTTTGATGCATCTCATCGTTAGCTAGCATGCAGGATCATATAAATGCGTCTGCAACCCATTTTGACCAACGGTGAGTCTACTTTGACGAGTTTTTCTATGCCATCTGTACGCACGAATGCATGTAACTCACATATCCCAAAAACTATTGGTCGTAGAATGATGAAGTGCTGTATTTAGGATTGTTGTAATATCTAGTTATACAGTACACCTCCCCTTTCGGTCCCATTCAACTGGATAGTTTATCTACAGGGCCGCCCAAAAGATTTTAAATACATTACGCTCTATGGGCAGATATTAATTAAAGCGAATTTTAGAGGTATTAGGCTACTTCAAACGACTCAGAAGTGATATATGCTGTTAAGGGGTTACAAAATGAATTTCTCCATCGAAAAAAAGTGTCTTTATCATTTATAGTTCTGCTACAGGAACATCAAAAGATTTCCAATACATTACGGTCAATGGCAATTTTAAGGACTTTTTGATCCATTTCAAGCACTATACCGTCCAACCATATAGTTAGGTAATGGTCCGACCGCGGTTACATGCCTCCCTCAAGAAATACACCAAAACTCGCCAAGCGTGGCGACTTTTGGTGTACATGTGTATGTATTTAACTCTCAAATCTCAAAAACTATTTAGTCGTAGAATGTTGAAATTTCATATATAAGATTGTTATAACATCTAGTTGTGAATCTCGATTTTTGGTTCCAATCTACTGGAGAGTTTATTTACAGGACCACCCAAAAGAATTTCAGTACATTAATGTCTATGGACATCTTCAATATACTACATCTGCAGACCATCATTTTTCGGTCCATGCCTAAAATTTCGCCGTCTGTCGTCGACCTTGGCGAGTTTTGCCCAAATATCGCCAAATTGGCGATAGTCAGTCATTTGGCCCATGCCCAAAATATCGCCATTTGTCATCGTCCTTGACGAGTTTTGGCGAAATATCGCCAAATTTGGCGATACTCAATCATTGTTTGGTCCATCCCAGACAGCACAGCAAACTTGCAGCAAGCTTGATTTATCGAGTGAATAAACATGAAAATTTCAAGCGTGTAAGCTTAATGCAAGCTTGAATCAAGTGTTCAAGTTTACACTTGCCCAGCTTGCATTAAGCTTGACATAGCAAGCTTAATTTCAAGCTTAAAAAATTTTTTCTAAAAAAAATTTCTTAAATACACGGGGCGCCCGTCGGCGGACTCGCCCCACATATTTTATTTTTCCACGCATTTTCCCCTCTATGCTGAAATTACAAGTTAATTTAATCTGTTTCCATCAAGCGTCCGCGATAGAACCAGGGACCTAAGGGTTGGGAGGCCAGCGTACTAACCTGTTCGCCAATCTGCCTCGCGTCGGGACGACTAAAATTTGAAGTCACTGTCATGGTTGTCATGTCGTTTTCTGGCAAGATCGATCAGTGCCCGATGCCGATTTCTTTCTTTTATTTTTCCATGGAATGAATCAAAATTAAAATAATGTTATGTGTGATTTATAGACTCTACTAATAGGGAAATAAGCATAATATAAACTTAAAAGCAGCACACGTTTTAAAATTTTCAATATCGCGACACTCATATTGGGCAATATTGGCCAAAATCGAGACAAACGACTGATTTTGAAATCAATTTCGTAGTATAATTGTATTTTATTTTGAAGAATTTCCATATTTGGAAACATAATCTTTTTTTATTAATTCTATGGTCAAGTACATTTATGACTGATGATAAATTATTTGTTATGTGGATGTGGCTTTCCAAATCAAGCAGTAATCAAGTTGTATTCAAGCTTGATAGTTCAAATGACTTCTCCAAGCTTGCTGCAAGCTTAAAATGAATTGAACTGTCAAGCTTTTATTAATACGTCAAATTCTAAGAAATGTCAAGCTTGATTTAAGCTTATGTGCTGTCTGGGAAGCCAAAAATCTCGCCATTTGTCGGCAAGTTTTTCCGAAATATCGCCAAATTTGGGGACAAAAATTATTACGTAATTTGCATAACTCGGAAACTTTACCCGTAGAATTTTGAAATTTTGTATTTAGAACTACTGTAACATCTAAATTGTGCATCTCTTTTTTGATTGAAATCCACACGGTAATTTATTTACAGGGTCTGCCAAATGACACATTAAGGTGCTTGGATGTATTCAATTCATTGAAAGTCTGTGGTCAATGGCTGCGTTGGCTATCCCCAAAATCTCGGAAACTATCTCAAGCTTGTCGACTTTTGGTGAAATATCAGCAAATTGAATGTCAGAAGGAAGTCTTTCAAATTGAACCCAGCTTGGCGATATCGGAAATATTTGGGTAGAATTTGCTAAACCTTACTATTACTGCAGTATTTAATCTCTTTCAAACAAGATAAGTTTAGATGAAGTGGGCCGAAAATATTTTTGATTTTATAGATGTACACAAGGAAGTCATGTGTTGTCCATATGAGATTTTTTCACTGATGGAAAGCTACATTATTCCTGAGTAACATAAACTAAAACTGATGGCATATATCATAAATAATTCCTTTACAAGGACACTCATGTGAATTACACTGCGATCTGCGATCTGTGTGTATGTCTAACTACTGAATCGATTCTAATTTTTTTTTCACACAATACTATTCCTGATAGAAAGCTACACTATTCCTATAACACAAATAGTTCTTTTACGGGGACACTGAAAATCATTCGAATACATTACGCTAGACGGGCATCTCAGTAAATACTGAACCGATTCTAAAAATATTCTCATCAGCAGACAGAAGCAAACTGAAACTCAACTGGGACAATGTGCTGTCCTTTTATAGATGTCGCAGAAACTAGGAGACATTTCTCGAAGGATCCCCATAAGGAGCCAATTTTGAGTACGTCATAGAAATGCATTTGAATCGCTAGGCTATTACGTAATATTAATGCAAGAAAACAAACTTTATATACTTTTAAACAAAATTTACCAATTCTAAAAATCCCGCTAAATGTCCGAAATGTGGCCAAGTTTGGCGACTTTTTGGAAAATATCGCCAAATTTGGCACCAAAAATAAGTCCCGAAGAGTGAGGTCAGCAAAACCCTAGCACCAGTATTTCTTGAGATTTACAAAACCCTATGTTAACCAATGGGGAACCCCAAAATTTCTTATCTTCCGTTCTAGTTAACCAATTTTGATGCAACAAAATGCAAAATTTAATTATTTGACACGTAGAATATGAATTTTAAACTACTTTAAACCCCAGAACAGCCACAAAAATTCGAAACACTATATCACAACTAATTCTTCTACAGGGATACTCATACGAATTACATTAGGATCTCTGGAATTAACGAACTGATTCTAAAACTTCCAGTGATGGAAAACTGCACTATTCCTGAGTATTACAGGCAAGCTTTCATGCATATATTACAAATTTACACGGATACTCATAAAAATTACATTCTGCTCTAAGGGCATCTATGTAACCACTGAATCGATTGTAAAAAAATTGCAGGTAGAAAGCTACATTATTTCTGAGTAACATAGCTAAAATTCATGCATGTATCACAAATAATTGTTTTACAGGGACACTCATATGATTTACATAGAAGCGATCTATCTGTATTTCTGTAACTGCGGAATCAATTCTAAAAAATTTTTCACGCTACACTATTCCTGATAGGAAGCGACACTATTCCTGAGTATTATAGGCTATATGTATATAGCACAAATAGTTCTTTTACAGGGGCACTTAAAATTATTCTAATGCATTACACTCTACGGGCGTCCCAGTAACTACTGAAACGATTCTAAAACTTTTTCACTGATAGAAAACTGCATTATTCCTGCGTAATATATGCTGCCTTTCATACATATATCACAGTTTTTTTGCAGGGTCACTTATAAGAATTACATTACGTTCCATGGGCACCTCTGAAATTACTGAGCTGTTTCTACAACTTTTTTCACTGATGGAAATCTACACTATTCCTGAGTAGTACAGGTTACTTTTAATGCATATTGCATAAATAGCTGTTTTACAGGGAGAGTTTTACGTTCCAAGGGTATCTCTGTAACTATTGAACCGATACGAAAACTTTCTTCACTGATAGAAAGCTGCTCTATTCCTGAGTATTATAGCCTAATTTTCATCCATATAACATAAATATAGCTCTTTTCCAGGGACACTTAAAATAATTCTAATACATCATTCTCAATCGGTATCTCTGCAACTACTAGACGGGTTCTTAAACTTTTTCACTGATTGAAAGCTACACTATTTCAGAGTATTATAGGCTACCTTTTATGCATACATCATAAATAGTTCTTTTACAGGGACACTCATAAGAATTATATTAAGCTCCATTTGTATCTCTGTAATGACAGAACCGATTCTAAAACATTTTCGCTGACAAAAAGGTACACTATTCTTGAGTAATATAGGCTACCTTTCTAGCACATATCACAATTTTACAGGGACACTCATAAGAATCACATTATTCTTGATTGCCATCTCTGTAACCACTGAACTGAGTCTAAAAATTTTGTCACTATTAGAAATCTACCCTGTCTTGAGTAACATAAGCTAAAATTTATGTACAAATAGTTCTTTTACTGGAACACTCAAAATAATTCTAATACATTACGCTCTATGGGCATCTCTGTAACTACTGAATTGTTTCCGATATATATATATATACACATATATGCGTGTGTTATATATGTCTACGTGTGTATATATAAAAGCCCCCTTGGAAAATTTGGAGCTCCCTCTATAAAAACGGAATAGCTACGGCCCTAATCCGATTTCATAACTGAAATGGATACTTTAGATTTTCCAATACGCACTAATCCAAAACATTTCACCAACTAGGGGCGAAACAACAATTGATGCAATTTTCAGCGACAAAATTATGCGAACAGGAGTCTATATGAGCACTTACAGTTATCATTTTTCTCTAGATCGAAAAGATTTTTTTTAAAAACTGAAATTCTTCCAGCCGAGTGCGTAAATAAAATTTGGAAGAAATTCAGATTTTATTATTATTATTTTTTTTTTTTTTTTTTTTGTCCACGCAACTGTAATGCTTTTTTTTTTCTTACTACTAAAAATCATCCAACAAAAGAAGATTTGAAACAAATTAGTCAAAGTACTTGTTTTGCTTTATACTTACTAAAGTAGCTAATCGCAATCGTGACAACCATACGCAAAACTATATGCAAGATAAATGTATAAAGCATTTTAGATTGTTTTAAATTTTTGTGACAAAAGAAAGTCCCAGCAGTTTTCGAAACAACATATATAGAATTCTAAATTAATCAATATACAACAGCTACAAGCACTTACCTTATTAGTTTTTCAAAAGCAAATACCTGAAAACTTTATTTAGCAATGTTAGCGACTCTATTTCACAAACTTTCAGGGTATTTGTTTAGTATGCGTGTGGGGGGGGGGGGGATCAAAACTATTAACTATTCAAAGACAAAAATATCTATCTTCAATCGCGTGCTTTACAAATAATGCATCAGTTAAGAATTACAAAAGAAGGGGAAGACACTCAAAACAAAATATGACACATTATCCACTGCAATTTTTTTGTTGCTTTTTTTAAAAGTGTAGTAGCATAAAACTAACAAACGTATGAATGGAATATTAATGATACTATTTGGATAAACCTATTGAAATGATCCAAATGTATGCTAACATCAATATTTTCACTTTTAACGAAACCATGTTCCTTTCTAAAAGTGAGCATATTTCCTTGTGACTAAAATTATTTTTTCCATATATTCCCTCCCCGTTTTTTGAATTTATGTCTTTGATCTCATTTTATTGCTAATTCTTTGTCTTATTTATTTATTAGGTCGTCGTATTATTCGAGTCGCTTAATCCAGAAAGAATTTTCAAAAATATTTTCTTAGACTAAATGAACCAAATTAAAGTTCTACTGCATTTTTTATTCAGTACAGAGTTGCCTCTCCATTTTCATCGCCAATTTCTCTGATCAAAACACAAAATTTGCCTATTTTTAACGAACTATCAATTAAAATAATTCGTCATTCTGCCCGTATCAAGGAGAAATATATTTGAAAACACATACAATGTAATTTTTTTAATATAATATAAACGTTTAAAAATTAAATAACCCCACACACACCTAAACATAAAAGCTACATAATGTTCAACTGACTGTAGCAAACACTGCCTCTGTTCTTCATCCTTTCGTGATTTTCTGAGAAAAATCCTGCACCAGCTTGACTCCACGTTCTGCTATATCGTTGGCGACTTTTAATTTTTTTACAAATAATTTTATTTCATTATAATCAGCATTCTCTTCCAATGTCAATGGACATTTTTTCAGCCAGGATCCATTTTGCTTAAATATTTCAAAAAGTAGCCATGAACTGGGCTCTACTAGCTGAAATAATTTTGCTTGTAAATTTAAATTTGAGAATACAGGAACGCCCTTTGGTAACGTTATCGATTCATTCTTGAATTTTAACAATGAAGAGGCGATTATTTTCTTCTCGGTTTCAGACATCTTTTTTGAAAAGAGAAAAAATGATATTGTCTCCTCTGCCAAATACCACAAGTGTAGATTTAAAGCTGCCAGAGCAGCCTGAGTAACCTCAGGATCGATAACTTTGTAGCCTATTTCCTTTCAAACTATACCAAAGCATAATCACAGGAGCATCTACAGCTTTTGGGACATTCAACCAGCATTTAATATAAATAAGAGAATTAAAAAGGCATATTTTACGAAGTTTTTCAACTTTTGGGGGGCATCATAACCCAATTGCTTATTAAAAGCGCACATTTTTGCCCCATAAATTACTGTTGACATCCATCTTGCTTTATGGAAAGCTCCAGACTTCTGCCAGTGAATTCCTCGAGGTGGAATTTCACCTAATATTGTAAGTAAGACTTCCCGCAAATTCCTTATAGTCATATCCTCCTTCTTTTTGCACCAAACAAGTTTTAAAAATGTGATGGCTTCCTCTTTTAAGGATTTTAGCATCCTATCACTAACTTCCTGGCTCCTGGATCCTGGCTGAAAAAATGCCCATTGACATTGGAATCTTTTTGAAATTATCTCAATTGCTTAAAACAGTTTCCCACTGAGATTGAAGCTCTTTAAAATCTAAATTATCTGGACTCATAGATTGTCCGAAAATAGACTTCCACACTGCAGATTCAATTAACTCTACCACATGGTGTCGACAAGCGAGGTGAAATATTTTCTTTTCTAAAAGTATTTTTACCTTTACACATATTTCATTTATCCATCTACTATTTGATACAGTTGTGTCAAAGGAAAGGCCAATTATACTTTCTGATACACCCCATTCTTGTTGAGTCAATTGAAAAACTCTTTCTGCTTGTACTTTAGTAGTTTCGACAGGAATATTTGGCACACCTAACAACTTTCCCTCCGTATACTCGGAGGGGTAAAAGTTATAAATATTTTACGGGTTAAAGCAGAAGTCTCCAAAGTGGGGTAAGTGTACAAAAGAAAATTATTGGAGTACGCAGGAAATTGTAGGAAAAATGCACACAACAGAAAGCACACACACACGAGCGCAATATATAGATATAGATATATAGTTAGGGGACACATTTTATGATTATTTTCATAAAATAATCATTAAAAAGTACGTGGTCAAAAACGTTTGGAGACCGATTTAAATGCATAATAGGATCGCTTGTTTTTCTTTTTCCGCATAAATTAACTCTTTCTGGTTGTGATTACACTTGATATATACTATATTTTTATACATAAGTAATTTTTAAAAAATATAACGAGTAAAAAAAAACTATTTCCTTAAGTTGAAGGAACATATTTATAAAACTTTCTAATTATTACGAAATTTAAGTTTTTCGTATTTTTTTTAAATCTTTAAGGCCTTATAGGCAAACTCTAACGTTGATCTAGAGACTTCAAATTTCACACATTTTAATTTCTCACCAAAAGGAACCAGATAAACCCCGGGGAGGAAACATTTTCAGGCATTCGTATTTTCCGAGACATCCCAACGATAGCTTATACCCTGGATTAACATACAGGCAGCCTTTCATAAATATAGCGTAAATAATTCTAGTACATTACGCTCTATGGGCATGAACCGATGATTTTGAACCGATTCTAGAACTTTTTTCACTGATTGAAAGTTATACTATTCATGAGTATTACTGTTTGTTTGTTTGTAGATTAAGGCCGATTGACTGCACGGGGGTCCTAAGCCTATATGGAGAATGCCCTCTGTGGGAGACTTTCTAAGGGATCCTAGCCCGTATTTACGGGAGGTTTCGGACAAAACCACGGAAAACTCCGAACGGCTAGGTCGAAAGGCGCGACCGGGGTTTGAACCTGACACCTCCGGCCTTCCAGTTTCGAGAGCAGTACCTCTCAGCCACTGGTAGAGCCCTGAGTAATATAGATTACCTTTTATGCATATATCACAAATAGTTCTTTTACAGTGATACTCATAAGAATTACATTACGCTCTGTGTGTATTTCTGTAACTACTGAACCGATTCCAAAACTTTTTTCACTGATAAAAAGCTACACTATTCCTAATTAACATAGGCTAAAATCCATGCAAATAGAATAAATATTTATTTTACAAGAACACTTAAAATAGTTCGTATATAATTATATTCGTATATAATTATAACTATCTCTATTCCCCAAATGCATTAAAAAAAAAACAAAAAAAAAAAACTAAATTTAGTAACTCTGCATACTCTCTTATTTTAAACGAAGTATACTACCATGTTTTACACTTCATTTAAAATAAGTAAATATATATAGAGGAGAGGAGGTGATTATGGAATAGTCGGGAAATATGGAATACCGAGTTTTTGGCTCTCTTAGTTGCTATTGCCACAAGGGAATACCATGAACAACTCAAGAAAAATTCCCGTCTTACAATGCAGTAAGAGTTGACCGCTCTCTGTTGCCGTACCACTCGCTACAGAACAAAGTATGTTTTGTGATTTTCAAGAGTTTTTGTAGATAAGTTTTCAAACATTTTAACTTACTAGTAAACACGTGACATGAACATTGATGTTACGCATAATGTACACTAAGAGAATGGTAGTTTGTTGTACTGTGGTTATTTTTTTAGATGACATAGTTTTGCCAATTAGTTTTAAAGGTTCGTTTTCCGAGATGGCGTGTCGGGTATTATGGAATACTGGGTAATATTGTAATGGGTTTCATGTCATCCACTAAAGACCCGGAAAACAAAGACGCTGAATGCATCTTTTGTCACGAAAAATTGTCTAATTATCAATGACGATAAGTTTGGATTCAAAGATCCAGCTGTTCTCTGTGGGCTCACCATGACTGTACCGGAGCAAAGAAAGAAAATTATATCTACAACTTTTCTAAATCAACTCGAAGCAGAAATGACTCCAGTATAATGATTTAAACTACAAAACATAAAAATTTGTTTTATAGTAACAAATAACTATATATGAAGCAATATGAATTGCTTTTCATCGGTTTAAACCATCTATTCCATATTATACTCCATTCGTAACTTTTTTTTAAATATTTTTTTCTATAACAACAAAATAAATTGTGTATTTCTTTGCAATTGACATTTCATTACGATTCATTATAGCATGTACTCATGCTGTTTTGGGGGATTTTATTTAAAAATCTATGAAGTTACAGTTAGAAATGTAAATGATATTCCATAATTACCTCCTCTCCTCTCTCTCTCTATATATATATATTTAAATACAGTCACTTTTATGTCTATATTGCAAACATATTTGTTATTCACTCATGCTTCATTTCTCTCTGGACCTAATTCTAAAGCTGATGCGGACGAAGTAGCGGGTGACAGCTAGTAACATATATACCCAATTTGAGCTCAATCGAATGTACCGTTTAAACGCTAACGCACTTTCAAGAATTTCCCCCCATAGGCCATAATGTAAAAGAAATCTTTGTCCCCTGCCTGGTAAAATATTTTAATGAGATTACTGAAAATATTATTCGCAGTGTTTAGGGCCGTTTTTAGCCTCCCCGGTGCTCTAAGCACTTCAAATTGTCACCCCACCACCACTATTTCCAGAGCATGCCCCCCTCCTTTTTGCTCTTATCTTGCCAGCTTTGGTTTAGGAGCAATTTTCCCTTAACTTGTTTTTGCTCTTTGGAGTCTTTCCATTGTCCACCACCTATGGACCAGCCGTGTCCCGGACTAGCAACCGGCAGCCGTAAGGTAAAGATAGTGGCATGGTTTGGCCACTCTTGTTCATTTCTTACCTTACGGCATCACGAATGACCCAACCACCCTTTTGTAAATAAGTACAGTAAGTTAATGAACTCATTTGTAATTACAGTATAAAGTACATTACTGTATGAACTGTTTTCAATTTGTTAATTATCATCAGTTCTGCAGTGGCCCAGTTGCTAAATTCCGTTCCCGCAAGAAAACAAAGTGAAGCAGCACTCGCTTGGCCAATGCTTGGGAGAGTGAAGTATCTCGGCTGGACTACTGTGGAACAGCTATGCTGAGAGCTGGTACACATAAAATATGTCATGGCTCCATGTTCAAACAATAACTCTTGGGGTGCTGATTTCAGGTACTAGGTCTCTCATCTGGAGCCCAACCACGATAGTCTCGGGAAATAATCGGTAGCGGATAGTTCCCGCTATCGGTTAATGAAATCATCGGATAAATAGCCGCGACCCCCGGTTTTGCCCTACCACCATGGTCACGTCTAAAGGAAGCGAGAATTTTTTCGACTGTTCCGGGAGTATCGTAATCGACAGAAATCAACCAATCAAAGTAGAGCATTCTTTCCGATATCCGATCCACGTGAGCGCGTGGATCGGCGCGTGAAATGCATGTTAAAAAAATACACCAAAACAATTATACTTTGAAACCAATTTCTGAACAATATACAGCCCAAAGATGGAATATTAATTACATACAATTTGACAGACAAAATGTTAGGATGTTACACCTTGAAACACAGATGCTGTTATTTGTAACTATTTAAAGAAGAAAGATTATATAAAAGAAGGTTTGCTAGCTCAGTGATAGTATAAAAATTATTCATCCTTAAGTATCTTCTATGGAGACATTAATTTGTTAAAGGTGATATAACATTTTTTTCTTTTTCATGGCATATAAAATGAACTGTGTAATAATAATAAGTGTTGCTTTGAATTAGTAATTTAAGCATATTTTCCTTAACAGTGCATGTTTAATAAATGGAAACTAAGTGAATAACCATACATTTAAAAAGTGATAATAAAAAATTTAACTTCATCATTTCAAAATTTTATTTCTGTGTTGAGGGCTGTCTTTCTTGTTGTTTTAGCCTCGAGAAAAGGCTTAAGTTCTTCAATCAGCCGAAGTGCGGATTGTTTGTTTAAGCGGAAATTTCTAATGAAATCTTCCTCGCTTAAATCAAATGATTTACATCTAGGAATCGAAATTCGATTCCTAGGAACCCTTCTTGCAGCGTCTTGTTGTGCAAGCGCTAAAACCAATAATCGTGACATTTTTTTAAAAGTTAAAACGATCAAACAAAACAAAAATACCACGAGCTGCAATCCGAGATGAAGATAGTCGATAGCGGGAAACGGTTCTCACACTTGTTGATGGTGTCGTAAAACAACAGCGGATTTCTCGACAGTATTTACGGTATCGTAAACATTACGACATTATCGTGGTGGCACTTTTAAGTGCTCTGTCGAAATGTGACGTCATATGTGCGAGAAGGTTGATTTATCCGCTACCGATTATTTCCCGAGACTATCGTGGTAAGGCTCCTGGAATTGATTCAAAATTTTGAAACCGCTCATAGGAAACAATGTTGGTCTGCCTAATAAGACACCCCCAGGCATGTGCTAGCAGAAATTAAATTTTGGAGCAAGAAATAACACATTTTTGGAACAGTTTGGAGCAAGAAAAACTGATTTCTGGAGCAATCTGGAACACAAAAAAGTCGCTTATGGAGCACAAAAAAATGCCAATTTTGAAACAAAATTTACTTTTTAAGGGATGGGAAAAGTCATTTAAGAGTGCTAATCTGAAAAATGAAAATTAGGGAGGTTCTTGAAACACGTTGCTAGCAACAAAAATTATGCATGCACAGACAATTCTTACATAAAAATACATCATATTCACATTTTCTACACTATCTCCCCCCCCCCCCCCCATTTAAAACAAAATCCCATGATGTGACTAGTTTTAGTTAGAAGTATTGAATCTAAAGTCTCACAAACAAAAAATTTTTCAACCAATTTAACATTGTTTTATATTAGGGGTGCACAACCTTTGTAAGAGAAGGGCCACTCAATGACGCGGCTGGACTGCCGAGGGCCACACCACCAATTTACTTTGAAAAGTGAAACAGCTTCAGTATAGACAATTGTCAGTAATTTATCGTTGTAGAAATGCTCATTTTGAAACCAGAATTTTTATAAGAGAGACAAAATGGTTAATAAAAAATATGATTATAAAAATGAAAAAAAAAAAATAAAGTTTCCACAAACAAAAGCTACGCATGCATAAATTTAATATCAGTAATTTGTATAAGCATAGCAACAGACAGTAAAATTTTAATAAATTCGTAATAAAAAGCATTCAAACAAACACACACAAAAAAAATCTGATCATACAAAAACAATAGAAAGGGAACATCTGCACTGTAGTTTCACCCTTTTTCTTTTTACATTAAATAATTAATCCATAGTACAGTTATTAAATATATAATTTATCTTGATTAAATAGCATTCATTACATAATTTTAAAAATAATTAAAAGGAAACTGAAATTTGACGACCAAGCAAAATATTGTCATAGACTAGATTAAAAGCAAAATGAACAAAAAAAAAATTACAAGTATTAGTGCGACGGTTGAGACTGTATTTTACTAACAATGTTTGGAACATTTGGTTTAAAGTTAGTTGTTGATATTTTCAAGACAGATTTAAAGTGTTCATCTGTCAATTTACATCTTAATTTTGACTTATTTAAATTCAAAAGAGAAAATGTTTGTTCACATATATAGGTGCTACCAAACATCGGACATTTTCTTGCATTATTTTTTAAGTGACAAAACTCAGTGGGTAGAGTTCTACAAAAGTCGAGAAGTTCTAAGTCACGGAATCTAGCCTTGCATAAGTCTGAAGTTTGCAAATCAATGAGTTCTAACAGTACATTTTCAGGAGCTTCCTCAACTGGAACAGAAAAAGGGTCACCAAACAATTTAAAGTTAACCTTTTGCATCTCAAAATCTTTGAATCGCTTTTCAAATGAATCAAGTAGCACTTTTATTTGTTCCGAATAATCCATTTGTTTGTCAGAAAATTTTTCCTTCAGTTTTTGGAGGTAAGGAAAGTTTGTGAAATTTTGACATCGGATCTGATCTAAGAATAGCTGGAGCTTCAGTTTGAAAGCAGATACTGCATTGGCCAGTTGGCTAAAAAACTGACTTTTTCCCATCAATTTTTTGTTGAAGTCATTAGGATGAGCTGTCACATCAACTAAAAATGCTAAGTCACACTTAAAAGATAGTTCTTTTAACATTCTAGTTTGCTTGCCTTTTTCTTCGAGAAATGATACTATTTCATCAAACAAGTCGGCAAATCTTTTCAGTGCTTCTCCACGGTGTCTCAGAATAATACATCAGACCCCATGTGTTACATCTATATGTTCTAACATCTCCTTAAATTGTCTGTGGTTTAAACCGTATGAACGAATAAAATTAATAGCGTCCCTCACTACCTTCATTAAACGGTCAAAACCTAGTTCTTTTGCCCTCAGCTGTTCCTGATGAATAATACAATGTAACCCAATCAGATCTTTGCCTTGGTCACCTAAATGTTTCCTCAAGAGATTCACCAAACCATTCTGATTTCCAGTCATAGCTGAAGCACCATAAGTAGTGATACAGTAGACACCGGTTATGACGTACTCTCACGGGACCTAAAAAAGTAGTACGTTATAAATAATACCGCTGGCAAGATTCAATATTGCACAAAAAAAAAAAAAAATAGCGGGCTCATAATTTCACTGTAATATGTGTTTTAAACAAGTCTGATCTTTTTTTTTTTAATTTAAATTAAATAAGCAGAAAATTCTTCATCACTTATAATTTTTATTGAGATAAATAATCTGTAATTTTCTTTTGTTTTAAATGAGCAGATGCTACTTTAAAAATACCATTTTGGATATCCATAATAGACTTTTGTAGTCTCTTCATCATCACTGTGGTATTCAAAAAATCGTGATACTGTTTCTGCAGCATTTAATGCGTGAGGTATACTTGGTATGGGCTCTTCTGTTTCTTCCTCACTATCATCAGAATCACTATAGATAGGGCTTTTCAGAAGGCATTTACATTGATAAATGCCAAAAAAAAAAAGCTTTCTTGTTCTTAGCCCTGCCTAGCGATCGTTCCCTTCATTCATGCACAATTTATCTCGCTAGAGAATCTGAAAACTGACAACGAGTGTTTTTGAACGAATTGAAATTTATGAGAAAAAGGGAATAAAATGCTTAAAGCAAAATTTCATTTTTGGCTTTGGTGTAAAAAGTACGTTATAGCCGAAGTACGTACTTTTGCTTAGTACGTTTTAACCGAAGTTAAATAACATTATAAATATAGGACTTCAATCGGGACCTAGCTTCTAGGTACGTTATAACCGATAGTACGTTATATCCCAGGTCCGTTATATCCGGTGCGCACTGTACTAACAAGTTTGGTAAGATCAAAATTATGTGCTGAACACACATTGAAAATGCAGGATAAAATATCAGCTCCAGTTGTTCTCCCCTTCATTGAACTCATTCCAATAAGTTCTTCAGTTATTTCAAAATTTTCTGAAATTCCTCTAACAAACAAAAGCAGCTGAGCTGTTGGAAGTTATGTCTGTTGACTCATCAGTCGCAAGTGAAAAATACTTAAATTTGGCGACAGCAATATGGAGTTGTTCATTAATATCATCAGACAGATTTTCAATTCTTCTTTTAATTGTCATTCTGCTGAGACTCAGTTTTTTCAATTTGTTGATGGCTTCAGGACACAATTCCTCGGCAACCAACAGAATACACTCCTTGGCAAAATCACCATCAGTAAAAGGGCAACCACTTTCTGCGATTAAGGCCGCGATTCCCACACTAACTTCGACACAATTATCCAATTGCAAAGTTGCCTTTGTGAACACATTTCTTTGAGCAACAAGAGAACGACGAAGAGATTCGATTTTTCGATCTCTGTCGTCTCCCTCGAGCTTTGAAAATGATGAATGTTTCGTTTCGTAGTGCCGCTTAATATTATATTCCTTGCAAACACTAATTGTAAAATTACATATCAAACACGTAATTCGATTATCTTGCTCCACAAAAAAAAATATCCAATCTATCCAAAAATATCCTCTCGTTTGGGCGTTCTTTAAATATGCCAAGTTTAACTTTCTCGCCAACCTCCTGATAATTCTTCGATTGAATTTGACTTCTGTTTACTCGCTGGCATCCTTCATTCCTGCTGAACTGACCACCCATCTACATAAGTTCTGGACATTTTAGTGCTATGTATTGGCGGAACACTTCACTACTGCCTTTTTTAAAAATTGACTGCTACTGCTGATTGTTTTCGCTGTTTCTATCCCGTTAACGAAAGACATCGATGCGCTTCTTTTGCTGCGATTTATTTCTGCGAGGTGCCAATCCTCTGAACATGCGGATACTTCAACCGTCGTGTGTGTGTGTGTTATCACAGCCGGTTATTTATTTTTATGTGGCAGACAGCTTTAGACAACTATAGACCTAGTCGAAATAGTTTCAGACTAGCAGGACGTCATCATTTGGAACAGTTATTTATATAAAACAACACTGTTTCTATGATGATATCTTGTTGGTTCATAATACATTTCGAAGCCCTTGGATTTTCTGTTAAAGAGTTGGGAAAATAACAGGAAAATTTTAAGTTTCACTTTTTTTAATATATATACTCTCATAGTATGTTTTAGTGTATAAAAGTATTTTCCTCTGTAAAATTTAAGTCATGTAGTATACAGCAGATAGATATAGGAATTTCTTTTCAGAATAGCTAACAAAAAATCTTTTGATCTAAAGAAAATTTATAATAAACAAAATGTTACTCCAATGTTATGTGTAACAATAGTGCAACTCTTTTTATTATTACTTCCTGTAAAATTTTGATTTATATATGTATAGATATAAACTCGGCTATTCGAGCCTTGTCAGGGGGACCCCTGAACCCCCTAATTTTTTAATTTCATTATTGCCATATTAAAACGACATTAATCGAGTATGTCATTTTATCTTATCTTTCGTATATTTCGCCTGGTCACCCTATGTTGAAATTTTTATGATTGTAACCAGGGACGTACCCAGAAAAAAATTTCGGGGAGGATCCAAACGGTGAAAAAGGTAGAATTTTCCACGAAAAGACTTTATCATTATTACATTGTTTGCAAAAACTGAAATTTCGAGGAGAGTCCGGACCATCCCCCTGGGTACTGCCTTAAATGTAAGCTATTTATAGATAAATACATTGGATGCCTATTCACAGCTTACGGAATATTGTAACAATAGATGAAAGCTTTTGTGAAGTAATAGTATTTAAATATATGTAAAATTATGTCGCTATTTGGGGGGGGGGGGGGGGTGAGAGATAAAATGACACAGTCATTAATATATATATATACTAACCGAAAAGTACTATAGCTCATTTATAAAATCTCGAAAAGTACTATAGCTCATTTATAAGATCTCTGACTCTTGAAATATTGAAATTAAACTGTTTATAAATGATTTTATGTTGGTTCTGAAATGTGTTACCACCTCTCTTATAAAGAAAATCTTAAGAGACTGCAAATTTGTAAGAAAATTGCAGTTTATGAAAACTGCACACAATTATGATCACTACTGATATGCGCACATAATTCGCAAACGATTGACCAACGGATTTTGCTGTTTTTATCTTTCATTTATGTTGTTTTTTATCTTTTAAAATGTTACCCTTAAGGAATGTTTTTCTTTTGCGGGGTGGGGGTGGGGGTTGATGAATAAGCCCCCTACCCCAAATCCGCCACTGGCTCGTATTTTAATTATGGCAGCATTACTGTAAATAGGCACTAATCTGGTACCGTGCCATTATACTGCAGTCACTATTAAGATACCAGGCCAGTGCCTTTATTTTTAATAATAGCTGGCACCCGGCCGTTTCATTTTGGGCATTATAAACTTAATGGGCTAGTGCCTTTATTGAGAGTAACGGCCGGCACATGCAGTATGCCAGTAGAGTGCCGTTGCCTTCCCAGGCTTCTGGCAAGGTACTTCTCGGGCGACCACTTTTGGTACGATTCAGTTACTTTTTGCAGTGCCGGGCCGGCGCTGTACGTGATGGCAGAAAGGCACTGGCAAGGTACTCCGCCAGCAGGTGTGTGTTTGCTGGGGAAATATCATTCAGCAGCGATTCTACTCTGCAAAGGGCTGATATAGGTACTTTCCGGGGTTCAGTTAGATGTGTGCTCTCTTTTGTGATACTTTTTGAATCCCCTCTCACTCACAAATGTCCAAAAACGATATTTTTGTAGCAGATTGGAGCATCATCATTGATTTGGTGCAATTGGAGTAGCTGGCACATCCCTGCACCCCATAATGAAATGACTTAACATCTGCAGCTCTGGCCGTAGTCAAGCCTAAAGTTGTCCACTGACCCGGCCATTAGAAAGAACAAAAAAATTATCATCATGATTTTTTGCTTCCCAAATCTTTTGCACACTAGGCACTTGCTTAAGCAGAAAAGCAGCCCAGCCAGTGTTTCCAAAAAGATGAAATTTGTTCACCAAGGCCACCAGCTGCAAAGTTTTAGCCAACACAAATAAAGTTCAGGGTCAAAATTGGTCAATAGTTTTTAAAATAAAAAACTCAAATGTTTACTAGAATGAGAATTTTCCAGATTAGCAGAAAACTTGGCAAAGGCTTGCTGCTGGTGTCTATTACCATTGAAGTTCAGGTTTCTCCTATGTTTACACTCTGATATTTTACATTGCTTAGTGACCATTAGTAAATATTTATACACTAAAACCTGGGATACTCATATTGTTTGTCTTTGTTCAAATACAAACTGTGATTCAACTACTTTGAAGTCTGAGCTATTTCAACAGCATATCTGTCGACTGAAGGTTTTTTGTACATGACTTTTTTTAAATACTTTAACGATGTACAGAGTGATCCAAAAAGGTGGTAATACGCTTTAACTCTTTATTTAATACAAATAAATAAGATAGGGAAAAAGTCTACGTTAAGAAAAAATTCCTCTTGTTAATTTTCCAAAGGTTACACTTTTAGCTTTGTATACGAACCCCCTACAAAAAAATTCCATTAGTAAAATGCATTTATACACTAATGAAGTGATGTACAAATTTTGAATTGACATCCTGGAAATTAATACTTAATTACTACTGGAAAGAAAGGGGGGGGGGACATAAATACAATGGAATTTTAGGAAAAATTTTGCTGAATATGCAGAATTAAAAAAAAAAATTAATATATATAAAGCAAAAATTTGCCAATCAGTGGAAAAGTGGCATCCCTGTATATTGTGAAACAAGTCAGATGTATGAAGATAAATATATGCTGACTTGGACCACATTTTAATGGCTCTTGAATGGGAAATAATCATGTTGGATGATTGCATTTCTGGGGTCATACAGAGATAACAAAATATATTTTTCCCCCCACTCCAGCAATAAATGTTTACATTCGAATTCATGTATAGCCCCCGATCATCTTTGTTTTATCTCTAGCGTCTGTATTCACCAAGTACTTGACACCCATTTTAACCCATCAAAACAAGGGTCAGATGTCAAATGGATGTATATTGGATGACTAACATCTGAGGAGGTTAACACGAGTGTCAAGTTCTTAGTGAATACGGCTGTAAGATATTTTATAATGAAAGGTTGAAATTTTGGCAAAAAGTCCAGGTATTTTATTGCAACATTTTGATAAAAGTTTAAGAGAAAAAGACATTGCTATAATCTCCAAGTGTGAAGGACTTTTGAAGCAAAATCTAACAAGTTATTGGCACTCATTAAAACAACTAGATTGTTACGTGAAAATCAGTTTCGAAGGGCCATTAACAGAGATTCTTATTTATAACTTAGCTATTGGCTTTAAGAAAAATAGAGAAAGTGCCACAGACAGGCTGAATATTATTAAATGATGAATCCCAGAAATAATATGGATTAAAGCTCAACACACAGTGTAAATAACTATTTCATGTCATTTTGAATTAAGTGTTTGTTACAGTAATCATTTTTAACAGGCACTTTACAACTTAGAGATCTGCAGAGCAAAGAAATTCGCGGTGGCAGCATGGGAAGATTTTTGAAATGGAGCATAGTAAAAATGGGTGTGTGCGTACAAACACACAATTCCAGACAACCACTCGAAAACAAAACTTTTACCACCATTACTCTTGGAAGATTAAAAAGCTCAAAAATATTAAAAAGCGCAAAAGTGAAATAACAGCTACACCGTTTGTACGATCCGCTTCAAGTTTTTCATAAATAAATATGTATAAAAATGTAGAAAGAAATCTGCGCTACTTTAAAAATCTGAAAATCCACCCATTTTCCCATTTTAAAGGGATTTTTCACTCTTTTCAGCTCCATTTTATTTCCAAGAGTTAGAAAAAGTGAATCATTTGCTTGACAAAATTAGCTGTTTCATGTGACAATGACATCATATACTGAAATCAACATTAACAGGCTTTGAAAGGAAAACTGCGATTCCAATTCATTTAAAATTGTTTTTCCAGATAACGTAGTTTCACTGTTTTTCATTAAAAATGATCGTCTGGTTGAAGCATTGATGTGAGGTTGTATACAAACGAAATAGGTCGAATGCGAAAAACTTCCGCACATTTCCAGAAGAGCATGAAATTTGATTTAAGTATATATAATAAAAATTGAATAAGAAGTTATTTATTTTATGTGGACAAAGATTAAATATAGTGAGTATAGACATATTTTTGCCAAACATTTTTTCCAGTGCCCTGTGTAAGTGCCTTCACAATGGGCTTCGACTTCTAGTATATATTTATATGGACATTAAAATGAGATTTTTTTAAGACTATGAAAATTTAGTCTTGAGAATGATGTTGTTGTGCTGTGGGATTAGCTACACGTAGGCTCTAGACTAAGGGGTCCAAACCCTTATCTACCTTAAGTTTCGGAGAAAACCTCAGAACAGCTAGGTTGGCAAACGCAACCTGGTTTTGAACCAGCACCTTCAAACTCCCAGTTCAGAGCGCTATGCTCTCGGCCACTGATTATGAATTTGCCGTTGTGGTACATGTATAAAATATGTCTACTGAAAAAACAAACAATAGATTTTCTCAAAATTAGATAGGGTTATGCTGTTTGTATGGCCCATTCACGATACATTTAATTATCAATATACAATTGATACATTATTTGCTTTTTAGCGCTTCTTTTAATTTACAACCTTCTCATGAACCATTCCAAACTTATTATGTTCTTTTGATGTTTAATGCAAGGCTTAAACAGTTTTTAAAGCAATCAAATTACACCATTGACTGAAAAATATTAAATTATATCTTTACAAGTTGCTAGCGTTAACCTTTTTTTACAGACTGAATTCAGATTCAGGCATATTTAAATTTTTTGTATATTTTGTTTTCTGATTCGTTAATTAAAGGATAATAGTCATTTAAAAAGGGGACTGGAATTTTATACAATTTTCATCGTGTTGTGTTTGCAATTGGGAGCATTGGTCATTTCTGACTAATAACTTCTGACAAATTTTCACATTGGTTTCAAAAACAAAATATAATGAGTAGTTTAAATAAGTGAAATATTAAGAATTAATGAAAGATTTATTTATAAATTTAAGTAAAGATATGAATTAAGTTTGAAGAGATGGAGGGCTGTATCAAGATAGCTTTGTAAAAATTTATAAAAATTGCTCTTTTATGATTTTTTATCCATTTTCCCACTAATGATAGAAATGCAACTTGTTTTACAAAAAGAAAAGTCATGTTTTAACTATAAATGCTATTTTTTTTTTAATTTGGTGTTTGCAATCTGAGGCATTGTTCTGTAAAAGGTTAAGAAGTACCCAGATAAAAATAAGCAGTTGAAAGTTCAGGTGCAATTTTTTTAAATTTTTAAGCCGATTGTACATCCTGGTGTACAATCTTCGTTCTTCCCTGGCGAGCCAGTCGAGATCTTGGCAGCGGCGGCAGCATAGTACAAATAACCAGCAGTGCAGACCTCTACTTGCAACTAACTAAATGATAGATCTACACTTTCCTGCAGTAGTTCCAACAAAAGAGACAACCTGACCATTTTCCCAGCCCCTTAGCTGATTTACTTTTGGGTCGTTATTTACCTATTAATTATCAGAAAATATACCATCATCTTCAATGGTATTATATTATTTTTTCATTACAATTTAACTATAAAAATTATTCAAACACCGTCTCACTTCAGAAAAGTTGCATTTTAGATGCAAATAACTAAACTGCTATCATTTTCAGTTCTTTGAAAACACTGATTATTCTCCTCATTTTGACGTGTGTGTGTGTGTGGGGGGGGGGGGGGGGGGTTCCTCATAACTTATGTTTGAATAAAATTTCATCAAGCCTATTACGTTTTCGCACACTGGGGCAAGGTATTAACTTCTGACAGTCTAATAAACAGAACAGGAGATACACATCAAATGGCTTTATTCAGACATGAATCACAAAAAAGAAAAAAAAATGTACAATAGAATACCTTGTGAAAGTTACACATAAAAAAGACAATGTGGAATAGAGAAAGCGTGCTATTTCACGTGGAACTAAATGAATGCCATAATACGAGTGTTTCTTATTTTAGTCAAACAATAGTCCAGACACGTGTAGCATTACTCTTCAAAGTACAGATGCCTAGACTGAGTAACATCACTATCAAACATACAGCCATCTGAACTGTGTCTATTATAATAGTATGAATTTAATGCAATATCCAACATGTAAAAAAGAATTTAAAATGACAACTGTAACAATGTATAATGCAGTATTCAATAAATCAGTTGTTTTTGGTAGCTTGTCTTCTTAGTAAAATGTAAATTTTTTCTTTGATCCAATCCTTATTGTAGGGAGCATATGTCATGGTAGACTTCTGAAAACTGGAAAAAAAAAAAATGCAAAGAAACTCACATGAAAATTAGACAACTTCAAAATGAACAAAAAACAATATATATCACAAAGATTATTCATTTTTTAAATGGTCATTTCATACCAAAGCAAAATTAATAATTATTCTTGTTGCAAGAGGAGACCGAGGAGGTTAGATTTTTAAGGATCTCTGCAAATGAAAAAACTAGTGAAGTATCGTTGTGTTGCCATTTGCAAGATCATTCATAATGCAAACAAATTTATAAACACATAGTATGAGAAAGCTTGTATATATATTTCTTTAAGCACTTCCAATGGGCTTCATTATAAAATGGGCCATAACAGTCATCTTTCCAGCAAATTTTACTTATTTCAGTTTTTAATTTAACACCAATTTAAACTGTTTGATATTTTAAAAATATGTTATACTACACACCCTACTAAATAAAAAAGCTTTAAAATTAAATATATGAGGTCTAGCATGATTAGTAACAGGATTTTGAATGCTTTTAAAATGTATTATGATACAGCAAAATGACATTTTAAAAAATTGTTTAAAAAACATTGATGAACCATAGAAATGTTTCAAGTTTTTCATATCCCCATGAATACAAACTATAAATTAATACTCAGTGACATCAAGTACAATAAAAAGCCTGGATTCTCAATAAACAGATAATTGGTAGAAAAAGAAACTGGACAAAACTATAATGAATAAGCCTGAAAAAAAAAAAAAAAAATCAGAAAATTGTGATTACAAATTAAAATATATAATGAATTGAATCCCCAAATGAAGTTATGTTAATTTAAAAAATATTATTACATGTTTAAGAGGAGTATTTTCATTTCAAGTAGAAAATTCTGTATTTGTTTGCTTGCATTTCAGCAACTTTTTTTTCTTACAGCAATTTGGTAGAGTGAATGCTGTTATTGTTAAGGCAATGCTACAGGAAGACTGTCAGAAGAGGTGGCTTGAGTTAAGGACTTAAAGTTTTTAATGCATATTCAAAACATCTGGAGAAAACTGCCCAAAATCCCAGATTGTTAGATCAAGAATCTCATAGAAGGTCAAAACCTTGTACTCAGGCAAAGTTTTTTTTTTTTTTTTTTTTTTTTAATTATGGCCACCAACATCTTCTCACACATAAACTGCTTACACTCAGTCTCTGGAGGAAATGGACTGTAATCACTAATTAACTGTATTGCATGCGATAATTGTTTTTGTTTAGGCTTTGAGTATTGTGCAATAACTCCTGCTTTTTGTTTGTTTTTTAAATCATTAAAACAACGTAGCTTAAAAACATTATAGAGTAAATCAATTTATATTTAAATTTCCGTAAAAATATAGGTTTTTCCCATAATCTGTAGTGAACCAATTTTTTTTTAAAAATTCTGTAGAAACTACAGAGAATCCATAGAAGTTAGCATCTCTGATAAAATAATATTTTGAATTCAGACAACAGGCTCACTAGGCTTTTGCAAGGGAAACTTCTCTGTAGCCTTTCCAATTTTATAAAATCATCCTTGAATAAAATTGATACAAACAAAAATTTAATTATTCTATTTAAATCAGTAATTTAGTTAGAAAGTAAGTTATATTCTTTCTACATTTTTTCTAATCTTATGTACACATATTTTAAATGCCTCATAATAGAATTATCCAGCAGAGAAATGAGTTAACTATGAGTTTTGGTTCTATAGAGAGAAGAAACGGAGGCACCTTAACACTGATTTCAAATGACATAAAACTTACACCAAGCAGCTAAGATCATCCAAATTGTCAATAAAGTCAAAGAGCTGGCTGATGTCATATGTTATGGATGCAGTATTTGGATTCTGCCTTTTTAAATGTTCTTCAAACAAATGGCATACACCTGAAATAAAAGATTTTCAAAAAGTTAAAAGATTGCCCACTTAGATGATGCAGCAACTAAAGATGCTGTACAACTTGTAACTTTTAAATAGTATATCTCTATACGGACTATATTCTGTATCCAATGCTGTTTACATATCAATGTTTGTGTTTACGTTTCATTTGGTGATCGTTCTGGCGCTCTCGTGGGCAATGGCACAGCAGGAGTGAAGTAACCTGCCGGTGGTATTTTTGACAGGCAACCATAAAAAAAAGTGTATTGTTAGTTTGGGAATTTGAAATTGTTTCATGTTATGGATGGAAGGGAATGAAATATGTTATTGTATGAAAAAGAAAGTGTGTGTAAATAAATAAAAAACTTTGTAAAAAACACACATAAGATGTTAAAGGTAAGAAGATACGTACGTTTCGGCCAAAGTGTGTGTGTGGTTTGATAGAAATATGGTGTGAAAATAAAGCTAAATAAAAGAAAGTATGTTGGTTTTACATTATCAGCCAGTAAGTGTGTTTGTTAGAAATGTAGTGTCAAAGAAAGCATGCTGGTTTTACGTTATAAGCTGGTGGGTGTCAGGGACATTTCTGAGCGGTTAATTAAAAAAAATAAAGGTAAGTGCTTTTTTTAAACAAATCTTTACAATGTTTAAGGTTTTTAAAGTGAATTTTAAATTGATATTTGATGTTTTCTGTAAGTGCTATTTATGTGCGATTCTAATCATACTGACTTTATATGAGGTGTACAACTAGGTTGTTTAATCCACCAAAGTTTTTTTGAGTTGAAAACGGGCCTGTGTTTGCCCAGTTTACATTAGCGGTACAATTAGGTTGCTTAATCTACTGTAGTTTTTTTAGTTAAAAACAGTCCACTGTTTGCTCATTTTAAATTGCCTGTTACTGAATTTGCAGACATTTTTAGGTTAAATATGGACGGTGTATCTTGTTTTAATGTTCTTGTTAGTGGAATATATGTGCAATTTTAATGTGTTAAAACACTTTGCTGATCGTGCAAAATGGTTGGCGACAGTTGCTGGGGCTTGGCAACCGCCAAGCTCCAGCAACTGTTGCCGTGTACATGGGGTGTGCACCGTCTTGTATGATTTTATTCTATATAACTATTTCTCTGGGATGTTTAAACGAGATTTTAACAAGAAAAAAGAATCAGCTAAACTCAATGAGAAATTTATAGGCATGGACTTATATGCGCCTGTGAGGCCCAAGCTCCTCCCAAGAGTTTTTTAGCAAGGGCTAAGCCACCCCAATAATTTACCATTGAATTTTAAAAATGTAATTCAATTTAATGTAGATAAGATTAGTAAGTATAAGGATTGTGTGTGTGTGTTATAAATGTATGTGTGTGGTTGCGAGCTTGCATGAGAGCAATGCGAGTATATTGGATTCATTGACACATAGAATGTCCTTAAAAGGTGGTCAGTGATCGCGATAACCCCACTAGATGCGTATTTCACGCTTTAGAAATTCAGAATACGCCTTAAAAATTTCGGAATGCATATTTTTACGCATTGCTTTTCCATATAAAATTAGGTATATTTTGATAAATAATTATGATTTGCTGACTTTAAAGTTAAAAAATCCAATTATTGCACTAGTTTTAGTTGAACTAACATTTATGTACTTGACGTATAATCAGTTATTAAGAGTATTTATGTGTCAAATGCAATTTAATTATGTATTTGAATATTTAGCATAATTGTTTGTTACTTTAATTACTCCTTTGGAAAAGAAAATACTCTTTCTAAAAAGGTTAAGGAGAGTTTTTACTCTTCTGAAAAAATCCCAGATCGATCACTGAAGGTGGTAATGGGTTTTATTTCTTTATCTATTAGTGATAAAAGGGCAATGTAAATTGAAAAAAATGTTCAAAATAAGGTCAGAGAAAGATTGCGCTACAAAAAATTCCCTATTAGTAAACCGTGCCCCATACACTAATGAGGTGACAAACAGAATTTGAGAATTATATCCTAAAATGTGTCAGAGATGGGAAAATGTTATTGAAAGAACTCAAAAATTCAGTGGGAGACTCAAAATAATTAATCTTAATGAGCCCCTGGAGCTCACAAATTTTACCCCGTGATATGCAGGATCTACAGTTCAAACGGTCTGATTTTATTACAGACTAGCCGCGTCCGGCGACCAGTTGGTTCGCCATCTTAATAAATCTTGTTCGGAGAGACTGCTGTTCTTCACCGGCTTCCTTGGCACTCAAATCTCTGATTCTGAATGGAATTTAAAATTAAGATAGTTACAAACAGGGACGGCCCTACGGTAAGTGTCGTCCTTGCTAATGTAAAACAGACGCCCCCTTTTATGCTACTTAGTTTTTGAGTTCGAAATGACACCCCTTCGAAGCCGGCGCCCAGATGCGTTGCTTACCATGTCGGGCCGCCCCGCCCCTGATTACAAAAATAAGATGGTTAAATGATAAAAACCTGCAAAAAGGAATAAATTATTTTCGTCAAATTAATTCTGAAGAGCTTCTGGATGTATTGGCCTTTATCAAAAATGGAAAGGAAACAAAACTAAGAAAATCTGAAACATTTTCAGATTTTAAATACGCACTAAAGCGCTATGTATTAAAAGCGTATTATAATCCATGGGTCTTCCCTATTTTCTTTCCTTATTCTATTAAGTTGGAAAGTATATGATTATTCATGAGTGTGATTAAACACAACTAAAATTGATATTTCTATCCTTTTTCTGGATGTAATACATTAGAAATAGATGGGAAAAGCTGTGCAGAAAAATGCACAATTCGAACTGAAATAAAGTTTAAAAACTCATTCAGGTGTATTCATAATTCAAGTAGCAGAAGCAGATGATAAATAGCGCTTGGCGTTAGAATCGCATCTCCTCAAAATAGTATATCAACCATTTTATTTGTTGCCAAATTAAAAAGTTGCACGTTTTAGTCTCGGAAAATTTCCAAATCATATTTTTCTTTTGAGTATAAAACATTTCATTCCTGCTCTGATTTCACATGCACACGATGTTTTAATTAAAAAATAACCCTACAAATAATGTAAAAAAAAAAAAAAAATATTTTTACTTCAAGAGTCTGAATAATTAAACTCGCCAAAAATGGCAACCTAGATAGCCAAACTCTCCCTCTTTCCACTTCAGGGTTACAATTGCGAAATGGCGAGAACAAAAATGATCATTTTGCGACATGTTTTTTATCGATATCTCCTAAAATAATTCGAATTTCGAAAAAAATCGCTTCGAGGTGTGTCGCGACCCGTCTTGAAGAATTTCCGTACAAAATTTGGTAGGTCTACCAGGGATCACTCTAGAGCGTTTCAGGGGGGCGGCCCGCCCTGGTGCCCTTTTCCGGGTAAAATGCCGCCCTCCTTGCCCTTTTCCTTGATAAAATTCCGCTTTTTTTTTTCCAATCAAAATGCCGCTCTCCTTTTCTCCACCCCTCCTTGTTTCCACTTTTCTTTGATTCTTGTTACCATTGCTGGCGCTCGGCTAGATCCCAAAAAAGCCTCTCTCCAACAACAACAACAAGGAAGTTGATTTGTTTATTCTCTTATCAATGATGTGTGGGGGGAGGAGGGGGGGAGCATCTGCTCAGTCACTGCTCTTCTCCTTCCCGACCTGAGAGGGTTAAAACCGTTTGCTGTAGCTTGAGGTCGAGAGAGAGAGATTAGAGAAACAATCTGTCATCCAGGAGAGTAGTCATAACAATAAATTATTTCCTACTGTAAATGGCGCTTTACCGTGTTTTATAAATGCTGTAAGTAATTAATAAACGCTACTTGGTTATTGTTTATTTTTTCAGATTTTCAAAACACATTCATCCAAACTTAAGGCTGGCTGCACGGAAAGTTCAAGACAAGGGCAATTCCGGAAGTGTGGGGTGACCCCCCCCCCCATTACGCACTCCTCCCCGTCGGTGTACTAAAAAGAATAGGAAAAAAATGATTCATTGACAGGGTGTGCAGCAGTCAGGAAATACTACTTGAAAATATCGAATTTCGGGTAGACATCGGGGCCAAATTGATGACCAATAATCTGAAGTAGAAAGGCCATGCAATGATTACACTAAAAGCAATCATTAAAAACAACTTGCAAGAGTGCATAACATCCATTTCAAAACAACGGAAGCTGCCATGATTTATGTGACTAAGTCTAAGCTTATTGTTTACTAATTCACA
>JAWZYV010016720.1:0-40150 GCA_038373885.1 Cheiracanthium punctorium
CCAGACTTTGGAGATGCCGCCGGAGGAGGCTAGTGTTTAAAATGCCCAAATTGAAAATATAGGGGAGCTTCGTATGACCCCCTGGGCCTGTAAGATTAAAAGGTTAAGTTTGGTGTCAAAGCATTCGAAATTTTAAGTATCGGTGGGGTGTTGAGTCTAGGGGGGGGTCGAGAATCAATAAAAACGCGCTCCGGTGGATAGTTTCCGAGATATACGTTAATTAATTATGGTAATTAGACTAATAAACCATGGAGCTGTTTTTTCTGCGATCCGGCATCGTCATCAACGGAGAGAAAGCAGTAGCAAAAGCATCACAAGCTGGTATTGATCCCAGGATTTTCTTATCGCCGGCCTCAGAGGCGTAGCCAAGGGGGGGGGGGTTAGGGGGTCATAACCCCCATGAGGAATTTTTTGCCATACAAAATGTATATTCTTCACTACATTATCACACACACGTATACATATATATGAGTTGCAGTAGTCATAACCCCCCCCCCATGAAAAATTTCTAGCTACTCCCCTGACCGGTCTGTATTTTTGACCTTTATCGAATTCGAGATTTCACTGAAATGAAAATGGGAATATCGGATATTTGATGTTGAAATAAAACAGATATGTCGATTTTTGGCCCAGTCCTACTAAGGGTCTGCTGCCCCCCCCCCAAAAAAAATGGGACCCTTTACTTAGCTTACAATTGAACTTTATCTTTAAATTCGATACCCAGCCCACCCCGAAATAAAATCCTGGCTACGCCACTGTCAATAACACTAACTACGCCACTGCTTTAGACCCTATTTTGTATTTCTCTGAATTACGAAAGAAACTAAAATCATTCCCCTTAAACGAAAAACAAGGTAAAAAAAATATCTTAAACGAAATCTGCAGCTATAAAGCGAAATGTTATTTTGCTTACTACAAAGTCCTTTTGTGAGAGCGCTTAATACCGCCCCTGTATCCTTCATTAAAAGTGATAAGCACAATCCTAACTTTATTTCATTCTATTTCCCTTCACATGAAAACCCGCCATCATGTAAACTTAACGTTCCATTTTTTTTTTTTTTTTTTTTTTTTTTTTTGAGGGTGGTGGCAGGGAGACATATATTGCATATATTGAAGTTAAAAGTAGAAAAGGGATGTTTCATTAAAATTTAAACAAATATTAAGTCAGCCAGACAAGTTAAAAGGAGGGAGTCCCCCCGAGGGAAAAAAGTTTAAACAACTTTGAGACCCCGCCCCCCCCCCGCTCTTCCATGAGCATTGGCGTAAATTGGCATGTAATATTTGGATGGGGTGACAAAATGTTTCCGATTGTATAAAATATCATTATTATAAATAGCTCTGTTACTTGAATTTTCTTAATTTTTTTTTCGGGGGGGGGGATTGACCCCTCTTGCCCTTAGGAAGTAACGCCTATGCCCCCCGCCAAAAGCAAAACGATGCTCGACCCACTCCACACCCACAGACAGATAAATCTTTAAATCCGACCACCAACCAAGAAATGAAACACCAAAGATTCGCAAAAAAAAAACTTCAATTAAATGAAACATCCTTTCAACTCTTTTCGACTCCTTTCGACTCTGAGTCGATAGAAGATTCGAAAAAAAACTCCAATTAAATGAAACATCCTTTCAACTCTTTTCGGCTCCTTTCGACTCTGAGTCGATAGAAGATTCGAAAAACTAACGAATCTCAACGATCGTATACAATCACCGAAACAGAGCGAAACACTGAATCAGTAAAGATTCGTTGCTGCACCAACTCAGTGACCAACTCACCCACACCCACTCATTTAGTGTTTCAAATCATCTATCGACTCAGAGTCGTAAAGAGTCGAAAAGAGTTGAAAGAGTAAGGGAAAATCTCTGGGAACGGCAAAGGGAAAATAAGTTTTCCTTCCCTTCACACTTGGAATGTATTTCCCTTGAGGGCTTGAGATTCGAATCAGTAGAGAGTGAGCGTAAAGACTGAGCCACTCAGTACCAAGATTCGAATCACTGATTCGACTCATCGAATCATTGGCCATCTCTACTATAGGAAATTGCTGATGAACACCTACTAGTGATGCGTCAACAATAGGGATCGACCGATACCACATTTTCGCCGATGACCGATACCGATACTTTACCTATAAATTCATTTTCAGAAATAGCCGATACCGATACTTTTAAGTTATGGTATCGGCCGATACCGATACTTAACCGATACCGATACATTACATAATTTAATGTCATTTAAACCTACATCTGTTGGACAGTTTTTGTAACGAGAGTGTAGTTCTCGTTAAAATGAATAACAGAATGATGAAATTTGATCCCAGTAGAAAGCATTAAAAAGAAAAAGCAGTGGATACATTAAAATGTGAATATACAGTAGTTCTAGTCTTTCTTTTCTATTCAAATCATGCTGACGAATGGCCGAATTTATAAAAAGCTGAGCACTGGGAAGCGTCTTAGTGTGCAGGTTCGGAATTCTTTCTCCTCGCGTGGCTGTCGATCTAGCGGTCTAGAGTTTTGGGCGATTTTCTCCAGATGTTAAGTGAATATGCGTTAGACTCCCTGAAAAAGTCCTCCGCCCAAGCCCCCACGTATAGGTAGATGCCCCTCATTTAGACTTGACAGAACACAAACACGCGGGGTGGGAGTTAAAGGGCTATAAGATAATCCATTTCATTTCCAGTGCCGACTGGTGCAAATATTTAAATCAATTTTTCTCAACTAATCTCAACAATCAATTTTTCTCTATTTTGTAGCCTAATTGTTGCTATGAGCCAGATAAAAGGTTTTCATATTAGACCCAAAACAGCTTCCTGCTTGCTTCTTACTATATGTGTCTTTCATGCAATTTTTATTGAGATTTTCTTTAATTAGAATTCTTTCACATATGAAAATATTTTTTAGATTACTTAAACTGCATTAAATTGTGATAATGTATAAACTGTACAGTATTATGTAATTACATATGTATTTAGATATTGTTCATTAAATACGTCTGTAAATTCTTCCCTTAAAATGCATAATAAGTTCACATTAATTATTGGTTTTATTTATCTGCTCCAATTATTTAACCACTAAGTGAATTATTAAATGTTTTAGCAAGATTTCTGTTTAATATGAACTCATATGATCATTTTTAAATTCTTTTTGAAAATCTGAATATTTTGACGGACAGGGTTAAATCACAATTAATCCGGAGGGACGTATTTAATCTTTTCCGTACGAAGAACAGGTACACACCGATTAGTCCTGTGTTTTCCTTAAATATAAACCAAATACTATTCACAAGAAATATGTTTTTACCCCAAAATTTGAAATAAACTAAATAATAATTAGCATTACTAATTATACTAATACAGCTTTAACTTTTTAAATTAACAATATAAATAATTATTAGATATTGATAATTATTACACTTCTCAAAACAGAATGATACACAAATCCTACGTACTCTCATTAATCTGATAGATAATACAGTCATTAAATGTTTGATAATTCGTACTTTTGATATTTTGAAATGTTTTAAAAATGAATCATTAACTTCTTGACCAACATAATTAATGTTCACGGGAGTCGCCAGTTTTCAAGTCACTGCCAAAAAGTTAACTTCTTTGCGACACAAAAAAGGAATAAATTGTTTTTACATATAGGTTTCGTTTATAATTTTAGTACCATTAATTTTGTCATTGAAAAAGCTACAATATGAAGAAAAATATTTTTGCTCGTTTTCAAGCTGTGCCTTGGAAGGTCTAAATAAGAGATGCTTTAAAATGACGAGATTAAATGAAGGTTAAAGAAAAATCCAAAAATCATAAAGTAAATTCAATTTTCAAGCCTTTAAAAAAAGTTGCTACTTAAAGTATCCATATTTAATGAAATTGATCTTCAGTGCTTTTGCTTTTATGATCATTGTTAACCTGTTTTTCTGTGATTGACATGAACAAATTTTATCTGTCTTAATTCTAAGCTCTGAGCAGAGGCGGCGCGGCACGGTAAGCAAGATCTGGGTGCCATCGTCGAAAGGTGGGCCATTTCGAACTAAAACTGAGAAAATCTTGATCTAGAGCAGTGGTTCTCAAACTTTTTTGTCATTCTCTTCAAAAAATCTTCAACTAGATTTTTTTTTTCGCGACCCACTACTACATAACGATAACCAATATAGGCTATATAAAATAGTATAGTTTACTATATATATAAAAAACTAAAATTTAATTTTCCCACCACATTCTGAAGTTCTATAAGCTAAATAGAAGCAAATTCCTCAAACGTATTTCGAAGGCTGAAATATTACACTTTAACACACATATGGGCAACCGCCGGCCCGCGGAACATTTGAAAACTCCGTATAAACCATTCAATATCCCATATAAATCTCAATTATACGGCCCGCGACTTCGCTAATATCCTAAAGTTTGGCCCAAACTTTTCAAAGGTTGCCCATACCTGCTTTAGCACTTTAAAGTTCGTCATCCCCTAAAATATCAAACGATGTCAGGGACCGTCTCGCCCATCAAGTGCAGTACATATTTTATTGTCTAAATTCGTGGATTGTCCTTAGTTTTGAACATTTCATTTATACAATGAAAAGTAGGAAACCGTAAGTTTAACAAATTTATAATAAATACCAATTTATTTTTAATTGAAAGTCATAATTTAATACTTTTAAACATCGAATAAACTAAAAAGTTTGTAATATTTGCTGAAATAACTGCAAAAATCTCTAATCTCTGTACAACAAAATTTTCTCTATAGCGAATTTTTCAACTGGAACCGAGCGAGTTCGTTATAGGGAGATTCAATTGTGTGTGTGTGTGTGTGTGTATATATATATATATATATATATATATATATATATATATATATATATGAATGAACTCTTTTTCGAGTCAACACAGTGAGAAAATAAACTTTTATAAAACTGAAGAAAAATTATAGCCTACCTCTCGACATTTGTTTTTTGCAATCCTTGCAGAGAGCGGAGAGCGTATTTAGTGTTGGGCACCAATTCAAAATAATTTAGAAGGATAGGCGATTGTCCTCTTAAACTGTCATCTAACGATTCTTCGTCCATAATTTCGACCACACTTGGTGATTCGACATCCATTTAGCGATGGTTAGAATTATAAAAAAAGAAAACACAGTTCGAAAACACTCGCACAAACAAATGTGCCAATGAAACAACGCCTCTCATCTCATTACCAAAATAAAGATTCTAGAATGGTGTTGCGCCTGCGTGGTTTTCTCTGAAAAGCGAAGTATCGGTTGAAAAGTATCGGTGAAAATGGATGAAAGCAACAGAAACCGATACTTTCCCGATACTTTTAGAATCGAAAGAACCGATACCGATACCTAAAAAAATCGGAGGTATCGGCGCCGATACTATCGGTTGCCGATACTATCGGTTGCCGATACTATCGGTCGATCCCTAGTCAACAACCGTAAGACATCGATGTGGAGGCAAAAGAAAAGAGGATGTGTAGATGTATTAATTGAAAATGTGAAACAGTTTCACATTTTAAATACACACTAATGTGCTACATATTAAATCATATCATAATCCTTGAATCATCCCTATTTATCATCCCTAGTTTCTTTTTCCGTAATGGAATAACATTAATTTGAAAAGTGTATCATTATTCATGAGTGTGTCGTTTTTTTCTACCTTGTTCCATAAAACACGTCTTTGAATCGAAATCTATATTAAAATTGCTTGTTTTACAATCTTTGCCAGGCATATTCTAACTATACTTCACCTTTATAAATACTATTTGGAAAAGAGGTGTATCATAAGCCATGAGTGTGCCGTATTTTACTTCCCTGTTCCGTAAAACCTTTCTTTGGAATTGAAATCTATATTAAAATCGCCCATTAAAACTATTTTACAATATTCGCCAGGCATATTCCAAATGTTCTTCTCCTTTGTAATAAACTGTCGCGTTCACCAGTATCTAGCCAAATTTTGAAGTTATCGCCAAGCTCGGTTCAAATTTGAAGACATTTTTTGGCGCCAAACTTGGCGATAAATCATCGAAAATTGCAAACTTTGGCGACTTTAAACATCTTATCCCCCCGCGTGCAATGCACCGTTTTGACACATTTGAAAAGTGCCTCGCCGTGACAAATCGCGTAGACAAGTTATGTCGCCGCTAAAAAACATGACTGATTTTAACAGCCCAGTTAAAATTGAAACATTTAAAATCAGCGGATTAAAATTTTGAAGTTATTTCGAAATAACCAGAATCTGGGAATGCATGGATGCCAACAGTACGGAATAGAATTAATTACATTTTTGGAACAGTAATTTTTGAGCTGCAAAATAGAAAAATTAGTCTATTCAGTATGGGAGCATATATAGACAAAATTATTAAAAACTTACTGTTTACAAAAAGTGGTAGTTAGTATATTCCGTTCATGTTTCAAAGTTATAGGGGTATCTTTAGAATCGGAGCTAAAACAACTTTCATATCAAGTTTCTTTTTTCTTTTTTTAGTACCAGTGTGCTATTAATTTCAACCTTGCTTTTTGTGTAGACACGATTTTGGTACAATTAGCGAGTCGAGTCACTTTCAAATATGTTTGCCAAGATAACGTGCAGGGGGTGGGAGGCGTTAATAAAATGTTGAAAGTCGCACAAGGTTTGCAATTTTTGATAAATGATCGCTAAACTGGGTGCCAAAACGCGACAATTTATTATAAATATATTTTGAGTATAGTTAGAAAACGCATGGCGAATATTGTAAAATAGTTTTAGTAGGCGATTTAAATATAGATTTTAATTCCGAAGAAGTGTTTTATAGAACAGTGAAGACAAATACGGCACACATCATAGATTATGATACACTTTCCAAATGGTATTTATAAAGGTGAAGCAGGGGCGTAACCAGATATTTTTCATGGGAGGGGTTACGACTGCTACAACTCATATATATGTATATGTGGGTGTGACAATGTAGTGAAGAATATGCATTTTGTATGGCAAGAAATTCCTCATGGGGGGGGGGTTATGACCCCCCTTAACCCCCCCCCCTTGGATACGCCCCTGAGGTGAAGTGTAGTTTGACTATGCCTGGCGAAAATTGTTAAACAGTTTTGGTAGACGATTTTAATATAGATTTCTATTCCGAAGAAGTGTTTTATAGAACAAAGAAGGAAAACACGATACATTCATGGATTATGATGCTCATTCCAAACAGTATTTAAAATGTCTACGAGATATAGTTGGAATATGCCTATAGTTCGAATATGCCTGGCGAAGATTTTAAAACAGTATCAATAGGCGTAGGTTAAGATAGATTTGGATACCAAAGATGCACTTTATGGTTCAAGAAAGAGTTGATTCTTTTTTAACGCCCCTACTTTCGCCAACCTAAAAATTCCCCGCACTTTGGCGAGCTTTGAAGTCATGGGTCTCTAGGAGTTATGCACAAGTTTCAACGCTCCCTAAACAACTATATGAAAACTAAAGTGAGCAAATTAGTGATAAACGCACTAGTTAAGGAATTTGAAGGCAATTATTAAAACTACATTAATTAGCAACCCAAAATAAATAAAAATGTAACGGAATGCTGTATTTACAGGTTGTTCCAAATCGCCATTTTAATTCTAAATTACAATTGCCACATAAATACAAAAATCGTCGTTGTAACTGCATATGTTTAATCATCGCTACATTATCGTGAGTTGGGGCGTTGAAGTAGAAATCAACCCACGAAAAATAAAAACGGCACGCTCATGTATTATGATACACATTCCAAATAGTATTTAAAACTGTGAAATACCGTTGGAATATGCTTGGCGAAGATAGTAAAACAGTTTCAGTAAGCGATTTTAAGATAGATTTCGATTCCAAGGTTCTGTTTCATGGAACAAGGGAGAAAATACGGCACAGTCATGAATAATAATACTTTTCCAACCTAATGGAATAAGGGAAGAAAATAGGGAAGTCGTGTGGATTATGATACGCTTTTAATATGTAGCACATTAGTGAGTAGATATTTAGAGAACGCCAGTGCCAAAATTTTGATCCTGCAATTTCGATGTTCGCCAATTGAAGAAGATGAAGGCACAATGAAGGCATTAATTGATGAAAACCGGCGAAATATAACTCGTGAGATCGCAGACAGATTAAATTGATCGAATTCGACCATTCATGATCATTTGAAACGCCTCAAAGCTCGACATATGGGTTCCTTCATATTTTTAAAAAACGAAATGATCTTTCCAAACAACCCGATAAGTTAATCTTTTAAGGGCCAATGTTCCCAATTGGCAACATCAAATTAAAAATTTATTGAAAAATTAAATTCTATCAATACTGACTTGAAAGAATTAGCAGGTATAGCTAAAATATTACTTATTTTTGAAATAGAATTTGCATTTATATCATTAGTGGGAAACTGGATTAAAAAAAATCATAAAATAGCCATTTTCATACATTTTTAAGGAGCTATGTTGATACACATCCCTCCCTCTTCAAGCTTAATTCATATCTTTACTTAAATTTAAAAATCTTTCATTTATTCTTAATATTTCAGTTATTTTTTAAACTACCCAGAAAAGTTTAGTCAAAGTGTAGTCCCTAAAAGTATAGCCAGAAATGACCCATGTTCCCAATTGGGAACATAGTGAAAGTTGGGGGATACAACCCCTCCCCCTACCGTTAAGTGACTAATAGCCTTTAATTAACGCACTAGAAGGCACAATATGCAAAAATCTAATTTAGAATATATCTGATTTCAGTCTGTAAAAGGTTAATTATAAGCACACTAATTATATATACACATTTAGAATTTCGTTTTGCATTTAACATAAACTCCGCTAAGTAAGTCATTCTTAAATGACCTCGTGTGTGATACATAACTGCCAACCTTCCCGATATTTTGGGAGATTTCCCAACACAATTTTTAAACACTTTTATTTTGGTGTAAATTATTGGTATTATTTTTAATTATAAATTGCCAGGTAAAAATTAGTGGTGGGAAATTTCCCAAAGAAATCGGGAAGATTGTCAGCTATGGTGTGATGTATTAGCGAGGTTTGACTGTACCTACAATAGTGTGTGTGTGGGTGAGAAGGGGGTTAGTTAAAAAAATACGTGGCATCATTTATGATCGGCTCTTAAAAGAAAACACAATCATTTGACTTACCCGACATAATGCCGAGGGGTTTCGGCAAAATTGTGGCACACGGCGCAGCGGTTAGCGAAGGCGAGAACACAGAGAACGAGAAGCGCCAGGGTCAAGGTACTTCGCCGTGCCATCTTCCGGAAAAAACGATCTGATGTTCTCACCTTGAGAGTTCAAACGCTTCTTCTTCTGGCCAGTCGCGTGGCAAGCTCTGGACGACTTTCGATGCAAAAACATTCCGGAAAAAAAAGTCAACCCATAAAAAAATATAAAAAAGAAAGAAAGTATGCGGGTTTTGGAGAGTGAGAGTAAAGCCGTGCAGGTTTTTGGTGTTTTCGAGTTTCTTCTCTAGAGGTGAGTCCTGCTGGAAAAGTTTACTTGGACATTGGAATTTTGAATTTACGTGCGTTTCAGAAGTGATTTTCGTCCGATTTTAGACTGCAATTCCAAAAAGACGTATTTTTTCACAATTGCGAGCTGCTCCGAAATATAACTAACCACTTATTTAAAACAGGAACATTTTTATTAAATTATCACAACACACCGAAAGCCAGAGTGTGGGATCTCCTAAGTTAAAAAAACAATATTAAAGAAAAACTGCTGTTTGCGGAAAGGGGTTAATCATATATTCCGGAGAATTTGACAACTCTGTTTGGTTTATGAAATAAACCAATTACAGTACATTTTTTTAACCCTCTAACGCCTTTAACATATATGCTTTTAACCCTCTAACATATATGCAACCATTAATTCTTCTTTCTTCGTGAGAAAGTTTCAAAATCTAATTTTAAAGTCATAAAACTATTAATTGTATCTTTAATAATAATAGTAGTTTGGGTCCATAGATGCGAGCATTAATGGATGAAAAATATTTCTATAGCAACGAGGATGAAGTCAACAAAGAAAACATGTCTCCAATGTATAAGTTTTCCCAATTTTTAATATTATTTAATCCGAAGAAGAATTGATAATTGTCATTTAATGTAAGGAAATACATGCTTTTATACTAGCCACAAGATATTTTTTTAATGCTGCATTTATGATGTTTAGAACAGTTTTAAAATCATGGTAAACCATAGAAAAAACATAAAAAATAAAATTTCTCGGAATTTTTTAAATATTTACGAACTTAAAAGAACACCATTTCAGCAAAAAAAAATAATTTTTTGCTTGGGAATTTCTTAAGTGGGAATTAGAGGGATCAGTTTTTCAAGCTGTTAATACTCTTATTTGATGTTCCACTATGAAAACTGATTGGAGAAATTTTCTATCTTTTAGTATAAAGAATGAAACGATTCCGATTGATAGTTGTATTTAGTGTGATTTTTCTTAAAACTATTTTCTCTCATTTACTTTTGCCAGCCATTCCAGAATAAAAATAGACTTTCAAGAATATTTCTAATTTCCTACTTCAGGAATATTTTTTCATATCATGCACTTAAATGCACGTTCTTTCTGAAACGAATTAAGATGTACCAATAGTTCCTTATTTTCAGGAGTAGAGAAAATGTAATATGAGTTAGGGTAAGTTTTTGTTTGGCTGAGTAAAAGTAGCGCGTGGGAGATCTTAGGAAGAGGATTCTACAGTTAATTTTTTCGCATATTTGATAAAACATCAGAGATGATATGACATAGTTGCGAACTCTCCCGATTCTTTCGCGAGTTTTTTACTATAATTCTTAAGCTGCTCCATCCTGGTATATAAATTTGGATTTACTTTAATCATAAAATGCCAAGTAAAAATAAGTGGTGAGAAATCCCCCCAAAATATCCGGAATAATTTTCATCATTGAAGTATCGATGTCTAGGAAAAGAAACACTATTTGCGATTTAAAAAAATGGTTGTTTGACTTAAACTCTGTGTGGGTGCTATTTTTAAAACGATATTTTAGGTTTATAGGCTTATGCACTGAACAGTTTTTCAGTGCATAAGCAAAAATTGATGTTTTATTTTAATTAAAAAATATTCAGAAAAATAGCAGTTTTTAATAAAAATTATTTACCTTAATCTTTGACTTTCGTCCTGTTCGGTACAATATTTTATGCAAAAATAATCAAATTTTGTTGTTCTCATTTTAAAACAATAAACAGTTACTCAATACTGCGTATGCTGGTCAAGCCATTTTAACTATGACTATATTGTACATATAATATATTTAATTTAACATTTATTTCTTTCTGCGGGAAAAAGGCTTAAGGGGAAAATATTCTAGGTTATATCAAGCGTGTGAAAAACAAAAATAAAAATTGAATAAAAAAGGAAATAAAGAGTTTAGTCCTTTCGTTTTAACGTCGTTCTAGTCATAGGCGTAAATTTCCCGAATTATTGGGGGGGGGACTCGAGCCTCACCTATAATGTACACACACACACACATTACATATATATATATGATATATTAGATACATTTAAATATGATATAGATTTATATATATATAATACTTCTATTAAATACAATATACCTTCTGCTCTCTTTAATGAATGGAAATATAATATTCTTGCTGATCTAAATAAACAACTAGTTTGTACTTTCTGTTATACTGACAATATAAATCTAAGATACTCAAATGAAAGAATTACAGAATAACTTTATTATAACTTATGTTGATAAGTCTAATAACAACTATTCTATTACATGCAAGAAGCTATATCACAATCTGTTAGCATTATCCATAAACAATAATCTTAACTTCAATCTAACCAATATCTCTGAGTCAACAATGAATAAAAAGATTTTAGCTTTCCACAAATTACTTAAGATAAAACATGACAATCTAAAATATCCTTATTTAGTGCTAATACCTAAGTTTCATAAAACACCACTAAAATTCAGGACTGTTACTATAGGATGTAACACATATAATAATATAGGCAGTAAAATATTACTTAAAATGCTTAATTCTATGCATGATCTGTAAATAAAATCAAATACTCTTCTATATCTGTAGGTAATAGCTATGAACTAAAAAATAAGATTAAAGATTTACACAATGTGATTAAAGTATCTACTTATGATTTCAAAGACCTATTCATTAGGATACAATTACACGATTTGTACGATGTTATATTAAATCTATTTATAATTGGTATTAATAATATTAGCTTGCTATCTAACATAGATACTAATTATTTCAAAGATCTGTTAAAGTTCATAGTTTATAATAATTACATTCTACATAATAATAAATTATATAGGCAAATTTTAGGAATACCACAGAGGGGTTCTAATTCTAGTTAGTTAGCTGACCTATATTTATATAATTATGAAAAAAATTACAATAATCAATCTCTTATAGTATATAGGTACATAGATGACATAATTACAATAGCTACTGATAATAATTATAATGATTCTGACAATTTTCCAACAGCTTACCATTCAGCCCTAGAATTAATAAAAAATCCTAATGCTTATAGATTAATAAACTTTTTAGACTTACAACTTAAAATTAATGATCATGAATGTTTATCATTCAATATAGTTAATAAAAGAGATGATTTTAATGTCCATGTTAATGCTTTTACTCACTTTACTTCAAGTATGCACACATCTGTTTTTAGAAACATAAGGCTAATAACATACCTATATAAAACAGCTCTTAAATATAAATATATAGGTAGATTTCTAAAATCAATAATAAATCCGAAATGTAATAAATAAAACTGTATGTCCAAATTAGATTATTGGATGATGAGGATGGGGTTGGTTGTTGGTTATTTCAAATTCTCAAAAATGTAAAAAAAAATAACAAATAATAAAAATAAAATAAAATAAAATATATATCTATATATTTTTTTTAATGAAAAAGAAAAACAGTAATCACTGTGGAACTACTGATTACTGGTACTTATTCTTTCTGAGGTGTATTTTGATTTTTTACTGTACTGTACCAAATATGAGCCTTACAAAGTGCAATTTACATATATATCATAGAATAATATTAGCACTAATAACAATTAATACATGTGCAATATTATTACTATAATTAATATTATTAATAATTTCAATAGCTTTTTTTTCACTTTAATTCTTTATTTATCATCTTTCCTTAGAACGTCTTAGCTATTAAAGCTTGTACTATGTCGCTCATAATTTAACTATACTAGAATAATTGTTTTTTTTTTCTTTATTTATTTATCTTTTTTTCTCGTTGTTGCGAATTGTTGTTGTGGGATTAAAGCCAATTATCAAATCCGAGGGATCTAGGCCTGTGGGTGGAGTGCCCTCCGTGGGGGGTCTTTCTAGGACGTCCTAACCAGTATTCACGCTAAGTTTCGGAGGAAACCACGAAAAACTCCGAACGGTTAGGTCGGCGGACTTGACCTGTTTTGAACCAGGCACCTTCCGACTCCCAGCTCAGAGGGCTTTGCGTTCCAGTTCAGAGGTAGGCCCGACCTATCTATCTCGATTTATCACGACTCTTCTGTGTCTATAGTTTTTAATGGGGAATGTACAGGATAGTAGTTTTTCATGCAAGCATACATTTTTTTAACTTACAAGAGCGGGGAGCATCCACGTACTCCTCCCATTCACACATACACACGCACGCACCATATATACTGGGTGATTTGCTGCCAGACTGACAAACTTGCAGGGGATGTAGGGAGTGCAGAGACGCTTCAGAATGCGGGGTCGGAAACGTCGTCTTCATGTACCTGTTACTAATCACTCTGGAAGAAGTGTTGAAGTGTGCGTCTAATTTCTTAACCCTTTGAGGCGCAACCCTTTCCCAATGCTGAAAAAAGTGCAGCCGTTGCCGTCGCTCGACTTAACTACCAGCAAGGCAGCTGGCTGTGCGGCACAGCCAGCTGTCGTCAAAAAAAGGGGTCTCTAGATCTGTGGCACGCGATGAACGTTTAGATCGTCCGCCATCTTGCTGGTAGTTAAGTCGAGCGATGGCAACGGCTGCCCTTTTTTCAGCATTGGGCAATCTATCCAGCTGTTCTCGCATTCTTCCTTTTTTCAGCAGATGTCAGTGCTGTTAAAAATAATCGTGACCATATTTTTTTACGGGAAATCACGTGCTTAAAAGTAAAGGATTCTTGTGGAGCTATGTCACCCTCAACTGTTTTTATAGAAACCAAATCTATTCTTCGTGACTGGCAACAGTCAAAACGTCAGAGTTGGGTGTTCCCAGAGCGGGAACACTGCGCGTTAAAGGGTTAACCAAGTTTCATAAATAATGCCCTTTCCTCAGACAATTTCATAAATGTTATGAAATAAACAATTCTGAAGTATCAATTTTTATCAAGTGCAATCGGTGAAAGAGGGATTAGTTTTTGAGAAACCATGGTCTTAAAGTTTACTATCCCTTGAACACTTCTTCTAAAGTGATTATTAACAGCTACACGAAGACGACGTTTCCGACCCCGCATTGCTACGTGATTCTTAGCCGTCTCTCTACCCTCTACACTCCCTGCAAGTTTGCCAGTTTGGTAGCGATTCACCCTGTATATATTAAGGTTGGAGCTTCGACAGAACTTTACAGCTTTTGGCTGTTCCCTGTATCGCCATTTCAAAAGAGAAATCCCAAATTAAAATATTTCAAAAGCAAAGTTATACACCGTTGTTCAGCTAGTATTGCATATTGGAATTTATATAGGGTGTCCCGAAAAGGTGGTAATGGGCTTTAATTCTTTATCTGTAAGAGATAAGTGGGCAGTGTAAATTGAAAAATGTTCAAAATGAGGACGGAAATGCTACTCCGTTACGAAAAAAATTCCTCTCGTTCATTTTTTGAAAAGTTACACTTTTTAAATTTTTATACGACCCCCGTACGAAACAATTCCCAATGAGTAAAATGTGCCCCATAGATTAAAGAATTGACATATAAAATTTGAGAACGATACCTTTAAAAGTGTCACAGATATGAACAGAGCCGGATTTCCCATAAGGCCAACCTAGGCCATGGCCTAGGGCGCAGCGGTCTAAAGGGCGCAGAACGAAGAACTCCCCTACAGAACAATCGCGGATGGGGAAAAGGACTGGAAAGCGGAAACGAAAAAAACTTACTTTAAGTGATTATTGCCAAAGAAAAACATGGCTTCCGATTATTATGCATATTAAATTGGAATTACTGATATCAATTTTTCGAGGGAGGGGGGGGGCGCAATTATGGCCTTTGGCCTAGGGCGCAAAAATGTGTAAATCCGGCCCTGGATATGAAGATAAATATAACGCTGACTTAAACCACTTTTCAATGGCTCTGGAAGGGAAAAAATCACGTCGAATAATCGCATTTCAGAGGTCGTACAGAAATTGCGAAAGGAAATCTTTTTTTCCACTTTAGGAATAAACGTTTACATACAAAATCATGGATAGTTCCCGATGCTCTTTCGTTAAAGATATCTCTGCGACATCGTATGATGAAAGGCTCAGATTTGGTACATCACCTTATGAGTATATGGGACACATTTTACTAATAGGGAATTACGAGGTCGTATAAAAATTTAAAAAGAGTAATTTTCTAAAAATAAACGTAGAGGAATCTTTTCTTAACGGAGAATTATTTCCGACCTTATTTGGAACATTTTTCTAATTTATATTGCCCACTTATCTCTAATAGATAAAGAATGAAAGCCCGTTATCACCTTTTTGGGAGACCTGTAGATGTCTAGGGGAAGAAAAATCTCCAAACATTTACATGCCCTGTCGGGCATGTAGCATAAAATAATACATGCTCGAAAATTACTACATTTTATTGCTCTATAAAATTTTCATTATTCAGACTGTTTGCATTGAAAGGAAATGTTGCAACCACAAACCAAATCGGTAGGATATATATGAACAAGCATATTAAAACTATTTTATGAATCTCTTTTGATCGATTTTTTTTCATGCCCGATCGGGCACGTAGCCAAAAAAATACATACCTGGCTGAGATTTCTAAATGCCGCGGGCATATCGGGCAATAGATTTTTCCCGGCTTGTATATCTCCAAATTTTTTGATGCAGAAGTAAAATTATAGAAATAAGTTTATTGTTCTGTGCGTACATCGCTGCAACTTGTATTCGTTTGAAACGTTTTACTTGCAGATGGTTCTGGCATCTCTCTATTCTAAAAAAAAGTAAAGGCCGCTGGCGCTGTCAAAGCTTGTTGACTTATCTTCTCCTAAACCGTGGGATTTGAGTTTCGACTAAGGTGCCCACAGATTCGAAAAATTCCGATGAATCTGCTAAGCTGACTTAAATTTCGAAAATCGAATTATTTTAGAAGATGTTAATAAAAAACTGAAAAAATAAACAGAATGGTTGCCAGATTTGGCATAAAATCTTTCATTCCTTTGCAACAAAGCGTTTCCAAGTATCTAGAACACTGCAAAAAATATTCCTGTAAATCAACAGAAAAAGTCTGGCAGCAAAAAGTTGCCAGAAATATTCTGTAGGCAGAAATTTTCTGTTGCCAGGAGCTGTATGTTATATGACAAAAAAATTCTGTTCCCTACAGAAATTTTCCGTATACATATAAAAGTCGTTTCCAAGCGGCGTTTTACAGTTGATTTCTGTATACAGAAACTATCTGTAGGGGTTACAGAATCATTCTGTTGAATAACATTTATTACTGTCGACAGAAAATTTCTGTATACAGAAATTTTCTGGCAACTTTTTGCTGCCAGTAATTCTTCTGTATACAGAAAATTCCTGTATACAGAAATTTTCTGGCAACTTTTTGCTGCCAGTAATTCTTCTGTATACAGGAACTTCCTGTAGACAGAAAGATGTTACATTCTGGCAACATTTTGCTGCAGTTTTTCTGTTAATTTACAGAAATAGTATTTTTAGTTATTTCATATATTACTATTATATTTCTCCAAATGTTTAATTTTTTTTATACATATACTAAAAAATTTAATAAATTTACAACAATATAATTTGTAATACATGAAATAAATATAATACCAGTAAGTAGTCTGGTATTATACTTATTTTATTATTACTATTATATTTTTGTAAATGCATTAAAAATTTTAAATATGTGTATAAAAATATGGTACTGACGTATTATCCTGGAGGTCATTCCTGACAAACTATTCTCTGTCAAATGAGTTGCCAAAACTATTGGCAATATATTCAAAACCATTAATAATTTCATATGCCCGGCATTTATCTCGGCAAACCGCCGGGATAATATCGCAAGTACCAAAAATATTTAAACATTTGGAGAAATATAATAGTAATATAAGAAATAACTAAAAATACTATTTCTGTAAATTAACAGAAAAACTGGCAGAAAAATATTGCCAGAATGTAACATCATAGCTGCCAATTCAGACAGTTAAAAAAATAGAAGATTTTTTTTAAAATTACCATGCAATATCGACATTTTATTTTGAAATCTTGTTCAACCAGAAACGTTGTAAAACAAACATTCTGCCTTTATTCCAATTAAATCGTTGTCGGTGGTACAAATAGATCTTATTGAAGGAGATGCATCAATAGCTTTTGCACTTTAAAGGTGCTTAGCTATCTTCGTGTGCACAACTATGTCGCTTTTACCTCCGTGCGATATCGAGAAATCACACCCACACACCGAGCAAAATGCATGCTTATCACCGAGCTTCGACTTTAGCACGAACTTAAAATCCTTCACATAACCATCTTTGAAAGTTTAGTAATATTTCTTGGTCGGCATTTCGTTTTAGCCGACAATTAATCATCACCGCTGAAGCAGCATGTAAGATCGAAATCAAAACAATTTCGTTTTGCCGTTGCCAGATTGCTGTAAATAAAATCGTATAAGTAAACATATATATTCAGTGCGCACAGTTACGACGCCGGCCAAATTCACTTAACTATTATCTATCTACGACTTTTCCTCTGGAGTATTTGCGGAATCGTAAACCGGCTATCTTTCCCCTCGATTGCGCAGTAAGGGCCCGTTTACATGTGAAAATAGAAAATCCCGGGTTAAAGCGGAGTACAGGGGAAAACTCGCAAAATTTATTTTTCTTTTTTTTAATCACTGAATCTGAACTTTTTGTGTTCAAAATCTGTACCTAGAGATATAAGTATACCCATACTTTAAAATAATCTTAATAGACACAAATAACTCTTCAGTTCAACAGTAAATTAAAAAATTAAAGGTCTGAATTAAACATTCTGTGCGAGTAATAATTGAGAGCTGTTTCAAGAATATGAGTACTTACCGGAGCCGCAACTACTGTTTACGACACCTGGGGCAAACCTTAACTAGGGTGCCCCTCCCAAGGAGCGATAACTGATCTTGGCACTCCCTTTAGCACAGCACCCGCATCATGTGCCCCACTTACTTCAACAAGAGAAATAAGTATTTTTTTCTCATGAAAAGATAGGAGGATGAGTGTACTTGTAATGAAAATTTTTACATATCATTTATAATCATGCCATTAGAGCTCTAAAGCAAAAAATTATCTATAGCAGAGCTTGACAACCTGCAGCCTGTCTCCTTAGATAAAAAGGGGAAAGAAACTGAGAGCATTTTACACTTTTCCTATCATTTTAGAAATACACAAAGTATTTGATTTCCAGTATAATGAAACACTGTTGAACTCAGCAGCAGATCAAGAGAAAAATATGGGGGGAGAAAACAAATGCTGAAAATTTCACCTATTATTTTCCTTTAGTTCACACCCATTTCATTTATTTACTGTTTTTTCTTCTTTGGTTAGAATCTGGCAACTAAATAATTGCTTTATAAATAGTTAGCACTAAATTGCGGGATAAAAATTTAAGCATATGTATCATAATAGTGAAAAACAAATGAGAAATTATCCAACATCAGAGAGCATTTTCTCTGCTAGGGTTAATTGTTGACCTACACATTTTAGAAAAGTCAAAAGCGATCTTCTTGCAAAAAAAAATAAATAAAATAATAATAATAATAATCTTATTTATATAGTCAAACTTGAATAATTCAAAGTTGAAATATTGAATTGATCATGTTCGAGTTATCCAAGTTTTGCTGTATTAATGAAAACTACACTCAATACTTTTACTCTTGTTCACTTAAATTAAAAATAACTCATTTCAGATTCTATTTTAAACACTACAGTTACAAGAATGCATTGTTGCCATAAGTTGTTAAATTGAACCATTAAATGAAAGTCACTTCTAGAAAAACTCTTGAAAATAAATGAAAATGCATAAATATAAAACAAATGAAGCATTAAATGGTGCATTAAAAAATAATCTGATTTTGAATGCTATTGTAGCTATTTTGCATTTTTTTTTTTTTTTCCCCAAATGTGTAGCAACAGAGCTTTAAAAATTATCTGGAAGCACACATACGTTTTACTCCTAGCAGAGGTAGTGACACCTGGTATTCTCGGAAAAATCCAAACCATTTAGACTTAAACAGGGTGGCTACAGAAATTGAGAAAAAAAGTTCCCTGATTTTTCCCTGACAATCTTTATCAAATTTCCAGAACTTATTATGTACATACATACCATAACCTTTCATATAAATCGCCATTGTGTATCATGCACCAACAGATGAATGCTTCATATAGGGAAATAAATAATAGAAAACGACACAAAAGTCGCAAGCTTGCATATTGCATAGTCTTGAGGAGGCACGTGACGTGTCGACATTACCTAACTTATGTGGTAGGACGGTATTGTGCTTGAAATGGATGAATGCCCCTAAAATTGCCATTGACCGTAATGTATTGGAAATCTTTGAGTGTTCCTGTAGCAGAACTGTAAATGATAAAGACACTTTTTAATGGAGAAATTCATTTTCTAACTCTTTACAGCATATATCACTCCTGCGTCGTTTGAAATAGACCAAAACCTCTAAAAACGCTTGAAGAATGTCGCACCATATAGCTTAATGTATTTCGAATCTGTTAGGCCATTCTGTGATAAACTGTCCATCGAATGGAACCGAAACAGGAGGTGCACAAATAGATGTTACAACAATCCTAAATATAAGTTTACAACATTCTAACCTAATAGTTTTTGAGATATGCGAGTTAATGAATTTCGGCCCATTGAGCGTAATGTATTTCGAATGTTTTGGGCGGTCCTGTAGATAAACTATCCAGTCGAATGGAACCAATAGGGGAGTGCACAACTAGATGTTACAACTATCCAAAATATGAAGTTTCGACATTCTACGCCTAATAGTTTTTGCGTTAGGCGAGTTTAATGAATTTCGGTCCATAGAGCGTAATGTATTTCGAATCTTTTGGGCGGTCCTGTACATAAACTATACACTCGATTGCGACCAAAAGGGGAGGTGCACAACTAGATCATAGAACAATCCTAAATATCAAATCTCAACATTCTACGACCAATAGTTTTTGAGATATGCGAGTTACATACATACGTACGTACGATACTGTACAGACGGCATGGAAAAACTGACCACAATGACTCTTTGAAAGTACTTTGAAATTTTTCAAGTATCCATTATTCCAATCATGTGTCGGATCTTGGTGTGTTTCAAATTTCCGTGAGATCTGTAAGATTTTATTTACTATCAATTATCATCCACGACTTTTTTGTCTGCCCAAAACTATTACCCTCTTTAGCGAGAAAAAAAAAAAAGAATCGGAAGTGTTGCCTTAAAATATGGGGTAGCTCTTGTAGTTTAAATTGCAGGAACATTTCTGCACTAGGCAGGCAAGGTATCTATAAATGTTTCTGCATATTTTGGAAAAATATTTAAATATTTTCCCACTTTTTTTGCAAAGGTTTCTAGATTAAAGGTGAATAGATATGTAATGTTTCAGCATATTTTGGGGAAAATATTCAGTAACCTCTCTGTTTATTTCACAAAGGTTTCCGAATTAATATGCAATATTCCTATTAATAAATTGAATTTTATTAATTTTAATGAGTTTTAAAATAAGGGTTTAACTTATGACTGCTTTTTTTACAAAAGAAAATCTTAAAATATGAAAAAGTAATTTTTACTATCATAAAGTCATAAAAAAATCATAAATTACCAACTGATTTTGGTTCCCTGCAATTTGTCATACTAAAATTGTACATTGGATTTTTCACCCCCCCCCCTCTATGAATCTTAAACAAAATATAAGGTTCTTTATAGAACCTTTTATTTGTTTGAGATAGTTTTCAGAGAGGGCGGAAAAAAATATTATTAGCTGACTTTCGGCAGTTCATTTTATACTTAGAAAAAGACTGGAATAACTCCACGGACTTTCCAAACTCTTGATCTTTATCAAGCATTCAAATAAATTTAATCAGCTCAATTAAATGTAGTGTTCAGACACTACTGTACTTCAAATAATTTGAGTGTATAGGCCGCAATGTATAATTTTTTGTAGCCCTGTAAAAAAAAAAAAAACTGCAAGCACTCCGCATACTAAAATCTGTACAGTGTGCAAAACAGTGACCTATAATATGCATACCTAATTGAGTACTCTTTAGATGCTACTACACTTTCAAGAATTTGCGCCATAAAGTACAAGAATATTTTGTAGCACTGTACAAAACATGTGCTCTACCCACATCAAAATCTATACAGGTTGTGTGACTGTGACCTATGAACTTTTATTAAAATGCACTATTTAGGTGCTAGCGCACTATAAATGATTTCCATTTGTAGGCCGTTATGTATGAGAATTTTTTTTTTTTTTTGCAACCCCGTGAACATTGAATGCGATAACACCTCTAGATGTGTATATTTCACACCTTAGAAATTCAGAATACGCCTTAAGAATTTCGGAATGCGTGTTTTTACTCATTGCTTTTCCATATAAAATTAGGTATATTTTGATAAATAATTATGATTTGCTGATTTTAAATTTTAAAAATCTAATTTTTGTATTAGTTTTTGTTGAACTGACATTTATGTACCTAGATGTATAATCAGCTATTATTTATGTGTCAAATGCAATTTAATTATGTATTTGAAAATTTAGCATAATTGTTTGTTGTTTTAATTACTTGTTTGGAAAAGAAAATACTTCTTCTAAAAAGGTTAAGGAGTATTTTTACTCATCTGAAAAAAATCCTAGATGGATCACTGCCCATGAACAAATTATCAGCTCTATGCACACCAAAATCTATGCAGGTCATGTGATCGTTACCTATAACATACATAACCAATTAGCACTCAATTGAATGCATCATTCAGTCACTAGCACACTTTGAAGAATTTCTATCTATAGGCCATAACGTAATTTTTTTTGTAGCCCTGTAAAAAATTTATAAGTCCTATACACACCAAAATCAAAAACGTTCATGTGGCAATGGTCTATAATATGCATACCAAATTTGAACTCAATCGAATGCACCATTTAGGAGCTATCGTGTTCACTCATACACACACATGCACAGTTACATCTTCTAAAAATAGTATAAGTGAATTCAGAAGAGCTCAAAACGTGTAAATACATCAAGATCTCTAAAGTCAAATTTTTTCATGATTACAATACTTTCCTAACATGGTACATGCTCGAAAAGTTAAAAAAAATAATAATAAATAAATAAATTTTTTCTTAGTAAAAGTTTTCAACAAATTATATATGCCATAAAGTATTTTATTTTAGAAAAGTAGTATATACCTTACAAATTATCTTTTCCAAACAATAATATGGCAATACAGATACACAGGACTTCTCTCTGCAAGTAAATTGATACATTTCTGAAAAAAAGAAAAAGTAAAATCAGATACATTTTTAAATATATTTGATAAATTTTGCTGGACGATTCCACCGTTATGTGTGTGACATCTGTCACTGCTTTTTTAACTCCTTTTTCATAACTCAGCATTGAAAAATCAAGTATCAATATTATCTTGCTTTACATCCTTTTATAAAACGAACATATACACAATAAATATAATAATCTGCAACATTTTATATTTAATTATTAATTTTATAAAACTTGTAACGTGTAAAAACTTATGGGTAACACACAGACATTGGAACTGTACTGCTCAGCAAACTCCTAAATAAAAAAAAAAGATTTCATTTTTATACTCTATGACACTATAAGTTCCCGACCATATGGTTATGTCTCTGGTTTTAGTGAGCCTCAGGAGACCAGCAAATTTTGTTCATTAATTTGATTTGATTTGAAGTCACCCCCGCAGGGAGGGCGAGATTTTGGAGATTTATGGCGAAGAGCTGTTATCTCGCTTGTTCTGGGGTTTCGTTCACTATATCCAAAGTTCTGATGTCTGATAACAATAAAACAAATAGAGAAATACAAAACTAGAAAATGGAATTTTTTATATAAGTACTGAATGTTTATTAAGTAAATCAAACATAATGGATCACATTTATAAGTCTAGAACTAGTTAAGTAAAATAAGCACAATTAATCACATTTATGGAAATAATGTACATTCCATTCAGTTGGAAAAACTTGTCACTTACTCAGGTTAAGTCACACTGTCAGCTGACTTAACCTGTCAACGAAATATGACAGGTTAAGAGCTGTAGCTTTTAACCTGTCATATTTCGTTGAGAATGGAAAATGAAATCGTCTAAAGTCAAGACGAAATTTCAACTTTTAGTTCACTTTCAAAAGTACACTGATTTTGTTAATGAATGCTTTTAAAGGATAGGATGGATTACAGGATTGAAAAAGTTATGTCCCCCTCCCCCCTTGTTTAGTATTAAGCAAGTTAGTCTCCGCTTATTCTGGTCAAAATCGTTATGAACAGAACAAAATGGAAAAACAGCACTGTTTGGCGACGATCTTTTCAAACACATTCAGACACCAATAAAACATTTTCTGTGTTCCATGAAGTCGAATGTCGGCCAACATTGTCCAAGGATTCTCGGCCCTCTTTAAAATGCGGATGCCATTCATAACCTTGGATCTCGTCATGGTAGATTCATCATACACATTTCTTAGCATTTCCAAAGTCTCATTGGTGTTTTACCTAACTGCTGACAGAATTTAATGATACAGCACTGTTCAAGAAAAGCCATTTTTATGTCACCAAGCTAAGACAACTGACTTTGGAAGGTAGCAGCTGTGAGCACTGTTCGTCCACACGACATGGGATAAATCAACTTGGACAGGTAGGGTTGGGAGAATCCATTCCAAGCAATTTAACTTTAGGTACTTGCTTTCGTCATCGGGAATACCCACAGTCCCTGAAGTTTTGGATCATTCTACATATAAGCTAATATAAAGCTTTCAGCATAAAATGCACACATAATCAATACTTTCCTTAATTGTCATTTTAATTGTAAATAAAATATAACTTTTCAAATTTGCAATGAAATACTAAATAAAGATTAATTAAAATTCATTTTATATTATTCATAGGTAAAACACACAACAGTATATTATATGTAAAACTAAAAAATCTTGATGATGAAAAAATACCTTTTACAAAGTTAAACAGTAATAGCAGCATACTTATATTTTGCAATATTAATAATTTAATAAATATGCTATTATAAATGTAATTAATCTGGTAACTATGCTTAATCGCATTATGCTTTGAGTTTTACAAAACATAGCAGTTTTTCAAAATTATGTTTCTAATTGAGGATCAGAAAAAATCCTCCATTATTAAACATATTAGATTATTTTTCACTCCGCTTAAAATTTAGTGACTTAGGATATTTTATAATATGAAATTAAGATATTGAAGTATAACTAAGCAATATTATTTGTAAATGGATTTAAAAATCTGCTAAAAAAACCTTTTTCTCTTCGTTCTGAAATTATTCAGCTGAATATATAGTAGAATTCGGCCAAATATCTGTTCAGTATTTGGCCTACCAAATGCACCAGTGTGGAGACGTCCTGCATCAATTACAGTTGACGCTGCATTATTGGAAAGAAGCTTTATCTGACTGAGCCATCAAATCACAGGACACTTTCCCCTATGCATGTTAAAACGCAGGTATAAAAATCACTTGCAGACAGTAGGCCACAAAAAATGTAAAGGTATTGCACAAGAGCAAATCAAGCAATGATATCATAAACGATCACTTTTTTACACTTGGGGTTGTTATTTTGGTATTTATAACAATTTCTGGGATTATATTTGTTTCTTAAAAGAAAATAATTCCTTAAGATGATTTTTCAAGAATTTCCAGTTAATCACAAGAAAAAACAAATTATTAAGTGACTAAAGCATTACAACAATCAAAATTATGTTCTTTCTTCCTCCTACACATACCTACCAACATTCCATTATCAAAAATCTTACAGAACACAATAAAAATCAACTAAAGATTAAATGTTTATCCTTACAATACAGTTAAATTATAAATACCAATTTTACTAAAAAATCAAAGCAAGTTATGGAGAAATCTTTTTTCATAGTATGAAAATCAGTTATGATTTTTATAAGCTGATTAATGGAAATAAATTTATTTCAACATCTGTAAAAGAAAGTCATAAATAATTAACATACCTAAATTTGTCATAAGATAGATTGTTATTCTTTAAGAGTGTTCAAATGTGAGATGAAAATGTATATGAATATGATATTAGCGGGGTAGCCCCGCTAGCAAGTGGGGACATGCAACCAGTGTTATATATACCAGTCTCAAATAATATCCAATTTCAAATCTAAGGCTTGCCGAAGTGCCAACATACACCATTTTGCAAGATTTTTTTCAGGGAATGATTCAAAGCATAGACTTAACAGCAATCAAAATGAGAAATATCTGTCACTTATATGGTTCGATCACCGAAAAGTAAAGCAGGAATTTATTTGAAAAGTAGCAGCATTTTTTTAAATTATAAACCATAACGTGTTTTATTCATCATTAACTCTGATGTACTAAATGCGATGATTTCAATTCTCTGAAATTTGGTGGAATTCCCCCAACTTAAATCAATTACTCAATTTGGCGAGAATTCTAACGATAGATCGCTTGAAATCCCTTAACTGCATTATTTCTGCTCAGATAATTAAAATTTAACGCTGTATTCTACTAAAACCTATACACTTGTTTTTAAAAATGCTATTTCCGTAACGGAGTTATTGGAAAAAATCATGCGATTTTGGTACATAAATACAAATAAACTAATTATGCCAGGCACTTCAACATTTTGAAAATGTCTCTTTAAGCTTTTTTTCTAAAAGTTTTGAAACTGATACAGGTTTATCATTTATTTCAATATTTAGTACAGCTTGTAAAAATGGAAATTTTCTCAAAATACACTCTTTGAAAAATCTTGCAGCTCAAATCTATGTTTAAGAATTTTTTCTGAAAATTTCACAAAACCCGCAGCTTTTTCGCTTATTGCAGTGTGTAAAGCAGCTTATGAAGAACCATCTGGATTTTTTTGGAGACCACGGTGCTATTAGTTTATTCAATTTGTGTACCAAGACTAAAAGCAGAATTTTTTTTTCTTCAACATACACCCTTAAGCTCTCAGTAGGTCTATTGCACCAAGCCTAAAACTGTGCAGACCACTAGAACTCACTTTCTCAATGGCATATCAGCCATTTTATTTTTCGCCAAACTAAAAAGTTGGGAATAATACCGTAAGCGGGTGTCGGTTGGGTTGGCGACTTTTTTTTGTTGCTAACGTCTAACCTTGGTGACTTGTTTTTCGCGCCAAACAAAACATAAACATACGTAGACACATAAGGAAAAAAATAAGCCCAAAACTACAATATACTTATCTAAACACATTAAAACATTAGTAGACATATTTCAAATGCAATTATAAACAAAATGTACATAAACAAAGCACTAGCTCTAGGCACGTTAAAAAATAAATAAACCATAACCTTCAAAATATTCAAAATGCTAAAATATGTTTCTGCACATAATTATACATCAAAATTTCCCTTAAAACATTAAAATAACAGATTTAAATTAATAGAAAAACATTCAAATAAACCGACTGCCTTCCCCCACATACATACAACTCCCCACAAACAACTCAAAAATACATATATTCAATCATATTTAACCTGAATGGTGCACATGATTTCAAAAAAATATACTGCAAATATTTTCATAAAATGTTAAAAACACTCTTTAAAAATATCTGAAAACCACTATAATAAACCGACTACTTCCTCCCCCACGTGATTTTTGCAATTTAATACCTTCAAAACGCACAACATTTACACTATTAATCAGAATAGAATCAAATCTGATCACAAACATCCAAAAATCCTTACATATTTATTCATATTAAACCTAAAAATTGTACGGGAATTCTGTAAATCATGAGCAAAACCCATATAACAAATAAAATTAACCATCCCTCTTAAAACCTTTAATTTTTTTTTTTTCATCCCAATTCACAAAAAAATAAGAACATACTAAAAACCTTACATAGTTATGAAAACATAAGACCATAAATATTCTCAACTATACACCGCTGAACCGTAAAGCTAGGAATAAACATTTAAATAAATAAAAGCACCACATACCTTTAATTTTATTCATGAACAACGCGAGTTCATCACAAAATAACGCCATCACAAGCATTCAAATAAGCTTATAACAACTATACTTCAACACACGCTATATACATATTCTTCACAACTTGCAACAAACATTTTCAAATTTTTGTCGAAATTCACTTGATAAAGAAATAAGAAACAACTCAGCGTATAAAGGAACCGATTTCATTACAGCTCTACACAAATTATCTACATTTATTATAAAACCAAGCAAACATTCCACTTTTCAAAAATAACCATTGTAAAATACAGAACTTCAGCAGACGACACGACTTCCATTCCCGGCGAATTCAAGTTCAGTTATTTTGCCAGTTAAACTCCCTGAAATTTAATCAACCAATCACATAATTCCTTCAAACAGCATGGTTTCTCATGACATCATAAAACAACATAACTTTGCCGGAAGGGTTGCCGAATAGCTAATCTCGATTGGCAACGCTGCCAGGATTGTTTAGTTACATATAGTAAGCTTTGGCGATGCATCTCCCTTGGCGATGGGCACCTGCTTACGGTATTATCCCCAAAAAGTTTGACATATTAGCCTCAGAAATCTTCAATCCTTATTATTTTGCATACAAAACATTTCATTCCTGCTCCGATTTCCCATGCACATTATAATTAAAAGTATGCAGGCATATTATAATTTAAAAAATAACCATACAAAAATAAACTAACAAAAAAGATCATTATTATTCTTTTATTTTTACTTATTTAAGAATTTAAAACATTTTATTCGGCAAAATTGCCACACATGACAAACGCGATGCTTATTTCACACGTTTTTCACTATGGGGGTTACAATTACGGAAAGCTTTCTGTGTGGAAATCATAAAAAAATCTCTTAAACTCTGGGAACGGGTGGACTTTCAAAGTTTTAAAGTGGACTATCATTTATTCTATATTATTTTACACATCTGTGCAAAATTTCAGGCCGATTGGTCCATTTTTGTGGATTTGTTTACGGTCTAAACCTACAAACAGAAATTCATTTTTATTATTACTTAGATTTCTGTGTATCAAAAGTATACATTTATAAAAAAACATTAGTCAAATTTACACATTTAAGCTATTAATAAATGGTGGTATCTATGACAAGTTAGAAAGAAAATGGAGTTTCTGCTGTATAAGCAAAAAAAAAATCAATCATATCATTATCTCATACTGTTCTCAATTTAATAAATTTACAAGCATAATTTAGCTGAACATTAGTGACTGAGGTAGCAAAGTTTAAAAATTTTTGTTTTAAGAATTTTGTTGAATAAAAACACTTCTTGCTAAAAATTTTTCAATAATGCCGATTAAATTTATATCTTACAATGTAATCAATTTCTTACATTAAACGTTACATGTTGGCAGCAATGCTCCTAGCATAAATAATGTTCATTTATTAAATCAAATACAGTTCCGTATTAAATTCTGCATAGAAAAAGCCCAAAACTATGGTGACAGCTTCAAGGGTGAAATGAGTTTTTAAAAAAACACTTTATCGACTGACAGGATTATTAGGATTTTGTTCAACCCGAAAAATCCCAGGTGGATTAAAAAAAAAAAACCAACTGGAAAACTTAAATGGTTTTTTTTTTCTTCAAAATTTCAACTTTAATTACATAGGTAATACATCTCTTAATATCAGTACACTAATTGCAGGGTTCAATGCATATGATAATTGGGTTTGTATTGCTGCCTCGTCACAAAATTACAAATGATTAATATGGCCCTTTGGAATTTGTGTTAAATAAAAGTACTAAACTTATAATAAAAGCAAAACTCGTTACAGCTTTTTATTGTTATTATTATTCTGTGATGAATGCCAAACAACATTCTACAGACAGAAAATATAAAGTGGGTAAAATTATTTATTCCAAACTTAAAGCTCTACTTTTCCAGGTTTTTAAAGAAAAACTAAACTTGCCTGACAATTTATGAGCTAATTTCCCGGCGGCGTATGAATCTGAAATCGTATCAGTACTTTAATTTTAAAATTGAAAATTTGTGTTTTTCTGTTTGTTTTTTACAGATATACATAAAAAAAATATAACTAGAGTAACATGAATTGAATATAATCACAAAGTATTTTAATGCTGCAATCGTAAATCTGCACACATAATTTCATTACATCGATACGATGCCTCTTGAACCTCATAAGTTTAATATCTATTTCACTGTTTCTGTAAAATACTTCAATAAAATGAGAGTGATGATTAGGAACCGAGAAAATTAAATTTATTCAGGCTTTACTAATTGTTTTATACGAGAAATAGTTTGTAAACATTAGGCTTAACGGCTTTAAAATACACTACTATATACGGATAGAATGTCGTTATGTTTTAAAGCATGAGTTTTTTGGAAAAGCAACATTTCTTAGCAAAAAGATTTCAGAAAATATAAGTAATAATTTTAAAAAATTACCTTTAAAAATAACCGACAATTCTTTACGCTGGTTAAAGCAAGGTTCACTTCGTACGTAAATGGATGTTTGGTTTTGGTTGGTTGGTTCGCTGCCACAGCTACAGATAAATGTCGTTAAACAACGAAATTCTGAAATATCTGTTTTATAACATAAAATATAGCAAATTTACGTGGAAAGCATAGTTAAATTCTGTTAACATTTTTTTTCTGTTGAAAAATGACAGAATAGTTCTGTATTTTTACGATTATTTTTTGCAGTGTATAGTCATTGATTTGTTTATTCTTAATGAGAAAACACAGCTTGACATCACATTTTTAGATCATAAGATACAATCGCAACTTTCGCTATTTGTGAAGCAACATTCACCATGGTAAGAAAAATCCACAATTTTACAAAAAAGAGAAATTAACAAAACTCACGATTTTTTAAATTCTCTAAACTAAAAAACCAGGATAAATAAAAAGCGTATAAAGCAAGGATTTTAGGTAGCTGGCCACTAATTATTTGTGGTACCTAGAGCATATGAACTACTTTTATAATTATGCAAAATATTAGCATTATTTAACTGTTTCATCTAAGTCATCTTTCTTTGCGAAGCAAAACTAATAAAAAATCTCAAATTTATGTGCAAATATATATAGCATTCCTTTAATACTGGAAAAATAGTAAACATTATGATTATTTTTTTTTATAGTTTCTCAGTTTAATCAATGAACAATTGAACTGAATGTTCTAGTAAATACAGTGTCGATCCTCTTCAAAACAAAATCGAAAGTTAGCAAAAAATATCTTCGTATTAAACGGAAATTCGTGTTAACCGATAATACATCAAAAGCAAGACGTAAATGGGAAACTGCTGAAAAGAGAACTTTCGCGAATTGCTTAGCGTTTGCATCTTAATAATGTTCGACTGTACTTTTTAATCACTACCACATACACACTTCCTTCTTTCTGAAATACATTCATAACATGTATACATGCACGCGCATTTCACATGTTCATACTCATTTAATATGGTACTATATATTTAGGCTGATCCCTGACTTAGTGACTCTGCAAAAATTCCGATTGAACTTCTCGAATATATAACTTTTACTGTCATTAATCCAAACAGATTAAAAAAGTTATTGTCTAAAAACGTAATAAAATCTACACCGTTTGCACGATCCGCTTGAAATTTTTCATAATTTTTGTAAAAATATAGAGAACAATCTTCGCCACTTTAAAAATCTGAAAATATATCCGTTCCCTTATTTTCAAGCGATTTTTCTCTATTTTCAGCTCTATTTTATTTCCGAGAGTAAAAAAAAAGTTGCTTATTTGTGCGACAAAATTAGGTGTTGCAAGTGATAATGACGTCATACTGAAAACACAGTTATCAGACTTTGAAGGAAAAGTTGCGATTCCAGTTCGTTTAATATATTTTTTCTAGATTAACTAGTTTAACTTTTTCCCTCTGCATGAAACATTGATGTAAAAGGAGATGTTCCCAGCGGGACGAAATCTTTCGTATGTGCAAAGTTTTCGCATGTTTTTAAAAGAAAATACCTTTCTGATTTCAGTAAATACTAAAAATTGAATATGAAGTTATTTATTTTAAGAGGACAACGATTAAGTGTAGAATATAACATTCAAGTGTACAATATAACATTTAAGTGTAGAATATAACATATGTCTACTCTCAATAAATATTGAGTTTAGACAAATTTTAGTCAATTTTTTTTCTAGCTCCCATTGTAATTTTCTACACAACGGTCTTTGCCTTCCAGATTCTAAAAAACGGATCAGAAATATTCCAGCTTTTAATTGAAAAACTATTCTTAAATTCCTTTTAAAAGAGAAACTTAAACGAAACATGTGGAAATAATTTACTTCTATGTATTTGTAAATAGTTTTTCATTCTTCCAGATGAAACTCAACCCAATCACTCTAATGCAGTACTTGGACTCAGAAAAACATCCAAAGTATTTCTCTTGAATGCCAGCATTTATTCAATACACTAAAACAAATTCTCTTCACGGGGCGTGATTTCTATTAATCTGACATAAAAGAAAATCGCGGTGATTAAAAGTCCCATTTCGTAACGTTCCCCCTGTTCACTTCTTGCGATAAGTCGGATCCTTTCTGTTCATATTGTCAGATCAATAAATGACCTCAGAAGTGATGAGGAATTTTTTCATCAACATCTTTTTGATGTGATTTTCCCGTACAGGCTGGATAAGGAGAGATAAATATTTTTCGCTAACGTAAAATACCGTTCTAGTTAAAGTAACTCTGCCTAAGAGTGCAGTCGTTTATTTGGTAACCATTTGTTCATATTTAGAGCCTGAAAATAAAGAAAACGTGTATATGGGCTTGAAATTAAAAGACTTCAATAGGGAAGTCTAACTTCTAGAAGTAATTATTTTATTAATTTTTGTCTGTTTATCAGTTTTAAGCAGTTTTATCAATAATACATACCAGTGTATAACTTTTATTTAACGGTTGCCGTGTGTCTAAACATTCAATTACATTTTTTAAATAAAATATTTAATGGCTTTTCTGCAACTTTTATACTTTTAACATATGTTAAATTATATCTATTGCAATAACATTAAATCATTTTAAACTCAATTTTAAACAAATAGTAACGATGTTTTTAATAGCTATATTCTTTTGTTTGATATTTTGAAAGAAAATGAACTTTTTATAAGAACGAAGCTTTTATAAGGCGCGTATTCAAAATCGTTTCAGAGGAAAGCTCGAAATTTATATATTTTGAAATGAGTTCATTATAAACGTACACACTTTTCTTACATAAAAGTCTTTGTGACTATTATTTTTTTTACATTGTATTTATTATTTTGTAAGTTCTTCCATTTCAAAGATATATCTAATGCATAGTAGATAGCTATATTATGTATTATTTTATGTCTCTTTCTTGTCATCATATCATTTTAAACAATTATCAGTCTTAATTCATGTACAAGTATAGCTTTAAAAATTTTTAGACGTTGTTATACTTTTAAAAGCAGAAATAAAATAAGTTCAGGTAATATTTTTAATAGTAGGAATCGTATTCTCCTCAGAGTACCTCACGAATTTAGAGACATCGTTGCCACATTTATTAAACAAAGACGAAACTGAAGTTTTATGTTACTAGTCCTAATGTAATAATAGTAAATCTCCAGCACACCTTATTTTCTAATTTGCTTCATTCAAAATGCCACACCAGATTACTTCATTTTGTCTTCGTACATAAACTGTTACATGGAAATAGCAACTCGACTCGGAGCTCAGTTCGTCAACATTGGTCTAACGTATTTGCGATCTCCTTTTAGAAGCGGCTTTGTTTTAACGACCGCATAAAAATCGCTGTAATATGTTTTAGGGGTCATAAAATGCGTCTCATTTCTTTTGATGAGGTCATGGGGATATACGGATATTATTTGGTGGTTAAGGACTTAATTTATAATCAGGTTGGAAGAAATAGGTATTGCTGTATTGTTTTAACCGTAAAGCAGGAAATGTAATTTAGATGCTTTATCAAGGAAAAAAAAAAACAATAGGGAAACAAAAATATGAAAGAAAAGCTATCGGCTTATAGTTTAAAAATGTTTTTTATTTATTATTATTTTTCTTTTTGTCAAACATTTTGCTTATTACTCATACGCAACTGCTAGTTAATAAATGACCAGTGGCCCTAAATTTTCGGTTTCAATCATCTGAATTTTGGTTTCCATCGATTTTTATCATGTTTATATTTAAAATTTTCATAATAAATAAACAGAATAATAAAATAATTTCCGAAAGTTAAATTCTTTATATTCTGTTGTTTTATGTTCAATAAAGGTATATATATTCTAAGCATGTTTTTATGCGGATTTAGTTTTTCCTTTGTAAAAATTAATATTTAAACTATGTCTTGGATTTTTTATTTTATTTATTATTTTCATTTATTTATTTATTTATTTTATAAGAGTAGGTGGGGCTGGCGGGTTCTACTGTGCACACATTTTTTTTGTAATTGGTATTATAGTTATCTTTTTGCTTTCGTGTGTTTAATTTTCAATAAATAATTCAGATTCATTTATAGAAAAATGAAAGGATATTTACTTAATTATACTACAAAGCTGCTTTGATTATGCTCGTTTATTGTGAAACTAGAGGTGACTCAACGACGGACCAAATTCAGGAATTTATGAGAGAAGATACGTTACTAGATACACATTCTTTTAGATGAATCCAGATTCTTTTCATGGAATGACTGGAGGAAATTTGCGCGTGAGTCCTCAACAATGCAAACCTATATGTTAATGTTAAATTTGTAATGAAAATGTTTTCCCATGATAATTACTTGACGGCAAGCCCGATCAGCATCATCTCATTTCAGTACCATCTACGCCATTGCCACTATTGCCAAACTTGGTCCAGATAGAACAAACAGTTCCGGAGCTGTTGTCGAGAACTGTCCGGAACAAATGTCGAAAAAATGGATGAATTCGAGTCATCCCTGAGATTTACAGAAGAGTTAAGACAGATTTATGTTTCTTCCCGCGTTCATCCTTAGTCGCAAAATTCAATCTCTTTAGCTTCATTTCGCCTTCGGTTACGCTCAGCAATGAAACAAAATATACACTCAGTGTTTGTAGTCTAACCATTTAAATAAAAGTTGAGTATTCGAAAAGAAAGAGCACTGTACGCACGTTATGACATTAGTTTTAGTTTTGATACTCTTATTATTCTTATATGAAGCATATTTTTTCTTACGTTTAGCTGTGAGTGTCCTGTCAAAATACAAAATTTTAGTTTCTCGTGCAATGACTTACAACTCTTTGAAAAGTTTTTTAAATGATTAAATTTTATTCCTAGAGAAATGTTTTTAAATCTGCAATCAAAACTAAAACTAATGTCATATTACGTGCGTACAGTGCTCTTTGTTATCGAATATTCAACTTTTAATTAAATGGTTAGACTACAAACACTGAATGTATATTTTGTTTCATTGCTGAGCGTAACCGAAGACGAAATGAAGTTAAGAGATTGAATTTCTTAATATTGAAAGGAATTTTTTTAACATTGAAAGGAATAAGATCGCAAAAGTGCATCGTATTTTATACATGAAGTACATTAAAAGAATGTTTTTGATGAATTAATTTCGTTGGTACTATTTTGACCGATTAACTTATCGATGTAAGGGTTCAATGTAAGGTTCATGTAGGCTGATAGTCAACCCTATAATAGGGATTGTAGCTATTAATGTAGTCTCCGATGTTTGTTTCGTACCATCCATGTTTGTTTAATACTTTACAGCATCCATCCATGATTAAAATGTAGAGTAGATACTTATAAAATTTTAAACAAAGAAAAAAAGCTCACAGTGTTTTATTCTCAAAATTAATATATATGGGCTTTAGAATATAATTTAAATATTTATCTATGATACTTAACAATTTAAATCAAAGCAACTAATCAGATAATTTCTAGCGGTGAAGTTATTGATTTATATATTTTAAATGTGGCTTTGTGTTTTGTTTAACAAATTTAGATAAGATTGAAAAAAGTATTAAAAGTAAATACTTAAAATAAAAACTAAACAAATGAGACAAATCTGCAAAATAGTTATTTTCAATAAAACAAAATAATACTAATTGAACAAAATAATAATAGATTACTTAATCGATAGTAGATTAATTAATCTACTATTATTTTTATCGATAACAGATTAATTTATAAAGAAAAGAAAAACGCCTTTGATATTTTTATTCAAAAATTTTTCATCGATTTAATGCAATATTTTGTATAACCAGATAAGTTAATCAGCTAATACAGTGCTAACTTCATTTTTGTTGAATCAAATAAAAATTGTTCAATTCAACAAAACGTACTTTTCCGCGCAGTAAAAATATACATTTCTAAAAATGATCAATTCAAGTTTTGTGTTCCGAAAAACACTAAAGATACAATCCAAACCTTTCTTGGAACATATTATAAAAGTTAAGACATCCTGATTTATGGAGCAGATATCAAATTTCCATTCGGCTTTCCCTCTCTCACTGCAATGATATTAAATCCGAAAAAACCTTAACTCCTAATTTGCTTAATAAAAAACCTGGTTAGATCTAGATATTATGTTTTCTATCTTTACATAGAAGATACAAGTCCGCTTCTCTCAGTTTGACGCTCTTTGACCAACATCTGTGCGGACTGCTTTTAGAGATGACCGATTTTTACGACCTCATAAAAATCGTCATTATGCTTTAGAGCCCATAAAGTGCATCTCATTTCTCTTGAGAAGGTCGACGGATAGCTTGATTTTTTTGTCATTTAGGAGATAATCTATGAAAATAAGAAAACGTTTAATTTAAATTATGATTATCAAATATTTGCTTGAAAGTATACGCAAGAAAAAATTATATTTTATGCCCGTAACTTAACACAACAGAAAATAGTATCAAAGAAAAAAATCTGAAACGCTTTTATATTCAAATGCGCCAATTCGTATCATAATCCATGCGCCGTCCCCATTTTTCTTCCTTATTAAGTTGGAAATTATAACAGTTTTCACGAGTATGTCGTATTTATCTTTCTTGTTAAATAAAACACTTATTTTTGTCATTGAAATGTGTATTAAAATCGCTTACTAAAACTGCTTTACAATCTACACCAAGCAAATTCGAACTATACTTCACCTTTGTAAATACTGCTTCGAATGTGCATCAAAATCCATAAATTTGACGTATTTGAGTTTCTTGTTCCATAAAACACTTTTCAGAAGTGAAATCTGTTTCAAAATCGCCTACTTAAATTGTTTAACAATCTTTTCAGGCAAATTCTAACCATAATTCACCTTTACAGATACTGTTGAAAAAAAAATGTATCATAATCCATTAGTGTGCCGTATTTTTCTTCCTTGTTCCATAAAACATTGATTTGGAATTGAAATATACATTGAAATGGCATACCAAAATCGTTTTACAATATTCCCCAGGAATATTTTAACTACACTTCTCCTTTGTAATAAACTGTGGGGTTTGCCGCAAACTTTATGATAAATGATCAAAAATTGCAAACTTGGCGACTTCCAACGTTTCATTTTCCCCTTCCCCCCCCCGCTATCTTGCAACTGTATTAAGAAATGAAATGAAAACGGGTTGATATACACAAACCATGTCCACAAATCATGTCGACAAAAAATACTTGAGTGAATGAAACAGCAATGTAGTGTTAAAAAAACACTGGAAGGAAAAATCCTTATTCTATCTAAAGGTAACATGACTAGGAGGCGGGCCAGTCTCAAAAGAATCGAAAGCTATAATGATCAATAGATACTTATTTATGCAGAAATAAAACAGACGAGCAGATTTTGTAACTGGTTCGAACAATAGGTGTGAACAGTGATTAATTTTTAACGGCTAAAAGGAACAACCCGCTTTCGAATTCCATATTAAGATAACTAAGGTATTCGGTTTTGTGACTGACAAACATCGACGAATTAAGATTTTTTTGGCCTGGTAAAATCTGTTGCACCTTCCCTACAGTCATAGTTAGGCTCCTTCTATCTTTCACTTATTCTTCTGTTTAAAAATATATTAGAGTAAACATTTAACTCCTAAGACAACAGTAATCGCTAATAAAGTCACTAAGGAATTTTCCTTTTACCAATCCATTACGTTACTGATCTACTAGAATGATACATATCTGCACAAACTAACATAAAATGTTCATAAATAATATTCATATCATATGCATGGTAGTCTTTCTTAAGCCATAATTAGTCATAATTAGTCTGTCTTAACCATAATTTTTCTGTTTTCTAAATTTAAAATTCTTGGCTATAAACTGAATAATAAACTGAATATTGTCAAACTATATCTCGGAAATACTTTCATAGAAAATATAAATTGCAGCCTACATAAAATTAAATCTGACCGCAACAGAGCAAGTGTGAAAACCTTCTTAAATTAATGTAAATTATATTTAAATGATAAACGCCAACCTGATGTGCTTTGAAATAAAAATTTCCCTTGTTAACTTCACTAGCAAGCGTACAAGTCCAACGTATGCTAAATATCCACTCTTTTAAAGAAAATAATTGAAATGTCGTGGTATTTTAATTACGCGGAGGATTTTAAATTAACAGTTACAATTAGGACAGGTTTTACAGAACTTTTTTAAAGTTAAGGATTTCAACGTATCCATAGTTTATAAAAATCCTGTCTTAACGTCAAAATTAATATAAATAATTTTATTGAAAAAAAACTAATATAAATACTTTAATTATAAAATAGAGCAAAAACAGAAACTAAATCGCACTGTAACTTAATGTATTTAAAAAAATCTCGATAAAATGCTAAATTATTATTACCTTGTACTGGCATTTATTTATTTTTTCTTCTGTGACAGGTTGGTGGAACAAAACTGACATTTTAAAATGATAACTATGCGTTAAAGTTATTACAGATGCATTAGGAGCCATTAATTCATCAATTTACTCTCTAATATAAAATGAAATCCACAACCCCGTTTTTAATTTAAAGCATTCTAAACATACTGCCAATTGGGAGGGAATTATATTTGTGTATTACAATCTTTGCCAAAAAACATTATGTTATTTAAAATCCACTACTTAAGAGCAAAGTAATATTTCCATGGAAAGTTTCGAAGATTAAATTATCTAAATTTGAGTGCATATATATAAATTTTTATTAATTTATTTATCCACAAAAATAAAATTTTACCTTTCAAAGTACTTTTGCTGGAGTCCTTTAAGGATTACTATTGCTTACGAACAAGGCTTTGCGCGAAAATACATGTTGATGCTAAAAGTTAGGTTTACTTTTTTATTCATTATTAGAGTACCTTCCTTTTAAGTAACTCTATAGTCAACCATAAGTGTCAGCGTCTTTATGATTTAGATTAAAATAAAAAGAATAAAACTTTTTGAAATATCAGACATCTTGTGGATGCGTATAATATATTTTATTTATGTAGGTACTAAAAATTAGACTTTCAATTAAGTGACCGTAAATGATAAAATTCTTTTCTTCTTTTCTTTTTTATTTCTTGTTTTCTTCATGCATGCAAAACTATTTTTTCAACTTTGTTACATTAACTTTTTCCTTTTATATGTATACGATGCAAATTACATTTACGAGTATGCGTTGTGAAAATGGTTCTTGGTTGTTCAGTTTATGATCATATAACCACTAATTATAAAAGAAAATAAAAGGGTCAATTATTTAACAATGCTATTATGGGGAGTTTTATGTCAGTCTATATGGAAAATAATCTTTCGGGTAAATATAATTGAAATAGTTTTTAATGATTTCATAGTACGATAATAGACGGCGGATGCAATCACCCACTGGTTGGATGAGTTATGCAGTTGCTTAAAATTAATTACTGAAAGTTAAATTTAATGAACTGCTTTTCGTGATAAGTAAATGGATTTTCCTGTGTTATTTTATTATAAATTTTCTATCATTTTGTGAAAAATTTAAGACCAAAAATAAAATAAGAAACTTTATGAAATAAAATGATAACTGAAGAAAAAAAGACATACCTTTTAGTTTGTGGTCTGCAATTTTCAAATATATAAGTAACATCTTGCTATTTTTAGGAAGCATCAAACTAACAGATTGGTTTTCTTTAAATAGTTATAGAACGTTAATCACGTATCTGAAATCTATTCGGCTACATGAGTACGGCGTCCGAAAAATATGGATAAACACATTTTCAGTATTTAATTATAAATAAACGATAAAAAAGACATTCACTTAAAACTTTTTGTTTTCCATAAAAGAAATCAGTTTTATTGCACGATTGTGTGCACCTTTAGTCGCGTGCAACACATCGAGTGTAGAGGAGATTTAAAGCCACTTTCTATACATCACTGTAGAATCAACACACTGGATGGTTGATGTAATTACATTTTTTAGTTCATTAGTGTTGCGAATTGGAAAACAACTTTTTTCACAAAATCCCTATTAAGAAGTGATCCAAGGGTGCTATGTGTCGATATCTAGTTGAACAGGGTAATTGACCTCCTATTCTCTACAATACAGGAACTTTTCATCTAAAACAGTTTGTACCTTCAAGATTCAGTGTGAATAGTGCACCATTCAGAGTGTTTATCTTACAATATTTCAGAGAACGTGGCAAGAAATCTGTTATAGACAAGTATATACTCGATGTGTTGCACACATTAAAGTCTTGCAATCATTAAATCACTTAAAAAAATTTTGATAATTTCTTGATGAAACATAATAAACCGTAAGTGAATATCTT
>JAWZYV010016721.1:0-40359 GCA_038373885.1 Cheiracanthium punctorium
AAAATTTGGTCACCTTTAAGCAAAAATTGACTAGCTTGAGTAGTAGCTGAGTAGAACACCAAAATAAAGGCTAAATGTTGTATGCGTGGTCGGCCGCACCAAAGATAAAGGTGACAAGATTTTTGAACAATTGGGGTGATTGATTTTTAAAAATATATGGGAGGAAACTAAGGTGACCATACGTCCCCAATTTTCGAGTACAGTCCCCAATTTCTGTGTTTTTTATATGTCCTCGAAAAGTAAAGAAGCAATTGGGGACAATTTTTAATTATTACATTGTTTTTTAATTAGATTAATGTTAAATGTTTAATTAACATTAAATTTAATTTAAAATTAAATTAAATTTAACATTAATTTAACATTAATATTAATTATTTAATTAACATAAAATGTCCCCAATTTTAATTCAGAATTGGGGACATGTCCTCAATTCTACGTTTGAATAAATGGTCACCTGTGTAATAAATGGTCACCTGTGTGTATTCCGCAATTTATGTTTCCCCAGTGCCCAATTTCTGTGTATTTTTGCAATTATTTATCTCCAAAATGTAAAAGAGTAATTGGGGACAGATTTTAATTATTGCATTGTTTTTTAATTAGATTACTAAAAATTTTCCTATAAATTGTCCTAATTGATTATTATAAATTGTCTTTAATTTTATTTCAAATTTGGGGATATGTCCTCAATTTTATCTTCAAAAATATGGTCATCTTACCTGAAACAAAATTGGGAACATTTTATAACTAACGAAAAAATTAACACAAATCTAATGAAAACACAACGTAATAATTAAAAATTGTCCTCAATTGCTTCTTTACTTTTCGAGGACTTATCGCAAAAAGCACTGATATTGGGGACTGTCCTCGAAAATTGGGGACATTTTGAGGACAATCTGAGAAGATGCCTAAAACTGGGGACTGAACAAACTGAAAAATTTGTCGCCGAAAATTGAGTACGTTTCGTCACCTTTCACGTGCCAAGCCTAGCCTTCAGTTGTCGATATGTTGCGTGCGCAGTGTTAACCCATTCGTGCCTGGATATTTTTGCAACTTTCTTCGATTTTTGCTAACACCAGCAGTAATTGATAAATTTCTTATGTCAACTTTTTGAACAAGGGATGATTTCATTTAAAATCATTATGTATAAAAATTGAAATGTCAACATCCTACTGGGCCATATTAAAATATTTTGTGGAATTGAGGTTCAATACTCGCGAATAAAAGCTAGGAAAAATAAATAACGTTTTCTAATGATAGCGAAAATGCCGTCCCAAAAAAGGGACGCTAGTCATAAATGAGTTAATTTCGTTTGTGACATTCTTTGGGTTCTCGATGCTGATAAACGTTTTAAATTTGATACAAAATTGGGAGCATTTCATAAATAATAAAATAATTAACAGTAATGTAATTAAATAATGAAACATTGTCCCCAATTGCTTTTTAACATTTTGGGGACAAATCGCAAAAAAACACAAAAATTGGGGACTGTCCCGTAAAATTGGGGTCCTATGTAAGGTGACTAAACGTCCCCATATTCAGGACGTTTTTCAAATTGTCCCCAGAATGTAAAATGAACTGGGGACAATTTTTAATTATTGCATTGTTTTTCAATTAAATTACTGTTAATTATTGCATTAATTATAAATGTCCCCAGTTTTGTTGTCAGAATCGGGGACATGTCCCCGTTTCTGACTACAAAAATCGGGTCACCTTATCCTATGGTCATCTTATGATGACCAAACGTCCCCATTTTCCGGAGACAGTCCCCATTTTCAGGGCGTTTTTCAAATTGTCCCCAGAATGTAAAACAGGAACTGGGGACATTTTTTAATTATTGTATTGTTTTTTAATTAAATTACTGTTAATTATTGCATTAATTATAAATGTCCCCAGTTTTGTTGTCAGAAACGGGGACGTCCCCGATTCTGACAACAAAACTGTTCAAAAATCTGTTCACCTTAGTTAAGGTGACCAAACGTCCCCATTTTCCGGGGACAGTCCCCAATTTTAGGACGTTTTATAAGTTGTCCCCAAAATGTAAATCAGGAATTGGGGACAATTTTTAATTATTGCATTGTTTTAAATTCAATTACTGTTAATTATTTCATTAATTATAAATGTCCCCAGTTTTGTTTCAAAATCGGGGACATGTTCCCGATTCTATGTTCAAAAATCTGGTCGCCTTACCTTATATAAATGTGAACTGATACTGAAAATTTAAAAACATTGTTATTTTACAATTATTGGCAGATGTCGACAGTAGGCAATACCTTTCTTCTACCAAGGTTATGGTCCTCCTAGGTCCATCTTAGCGTCTGCCCAGTGCACTCAGTTTTTGCAAAAGGTCACGAAACGTCCCCAATTTTTGGTAACAGTCACCAATTTCAAAATTTTTTATAAGCTTGGCTCCAATTTTGTTTCAGAATTGTAAACAGTGTATACGCTTGCTTGTCCCCAATTCTTTATTATCACTTGAGGCAATTGTAAGGTGACCAAACGTCCCCATTTTCAGGGCGTTTTTTAAATTGTCCCCAACATGTAAAAGAGGAATTGGGCACAATTTTTAATTATTTTGTTTTTTAATTAAATTACTGTTAATTATTGCATTAATTATAAATGTCCCCAGTTTTGTTTTAGAATCGGGGACATGTTCCCGATTTTGACAACAAAACTGCTCAAAGTCTGGTCACCTTAGGCAAGCAGTACTTTTGGCTCGGTCGGATAACGGCTTAAGTTACTCTGCAGTTCACGGGATCAAAACCAGTTCTCACACTGCGTAGCACACAAGAGGAGATCAGGCCCTGATTATTGCGCGGGAACTGGGGGCTCGTGCTCTGGGCTCACATAGGCCAAAAACTGAGTTTAGATCGATAGAGAGAAACACAAAATTTGAGTGAGCTATAGGAGGGGAGGGGACAAAATTTGAAAAGCTTCCTGGGCACAAAAAAATGTTATAGTCAGGCCTTGTGTGTGTGTGTGGGGGGGGGGGGTCAGCAACTGAAAGAGTACCTTTGGTCCAGTCGGGAAAGGTACCCCTTGACACTGGTTTTTGCCTTCGACCCCTTCAGACCTATCTTGAACTTAGAAGTGGGGACAAATGAGAGTGGTGTCCCCATTTCTACAACAAAATTGGGGATATTTAAAAAATTCAATGTTTTTTCTCAAATAAGGTTCTATATATTCATCTAAAAAGGATTATGGGCAACATCCAGCCCGTTGGCCGGATGTGACTCACCCCAGCTCTTGATCCGGTCTGCAGACAGTGGCGCCGACTACGTGGGTGCTCTGGGGATCAAGCACCCACTGAAAAAATTCTGTGGGTGCGGAGCATCCACAGAAATTTTAGTGCCAAGTCATACTTTGAAGTTCGCAGAAAGGGCTAGGAAAAGACGTTTATGTGGACGCTTCGGGCTTTTAAAAAAATTACGTTGGATGCTGAGCACCAGCAATCGTTTGATAACCCCAACATAGTGATATACACTCAATGAGGGTTCCCCCCCCCGCCCCTATTATGCCATTACGTAATATGAATATTTGTAAAGCATACTGAACTTTTTGCATTATTTCAGTACTAAAATGCTTTATTTGCTTATTAGTTGTGTGATATTTTAAAAGTTTAAAAGAAAATCTTTAATGAGGCCAAATGTAAGTGGGTGCTTCGGCATGGACGTCCATATGAGTACTTTAAGACATGGAGGGAGGGGGGAGGGGTTATTTCTTGCATTTGTAAGGTCATCGGCAATCGCGCTTTCAAACATTTTAGTTCTGAAATAGTGAAAAAAAGGTTAGCTAATATAAAAATGTTCACTATACCGACGGCTAGAGGGAGGGACCCGAGCCCCCACCTACTTCCCTATATGAGTACCCATGTCCTTTATAATTCAGATGCGCATGAGTAACTTCGATGAGACAATCACTAGCGTAACTATAAGGCGGTAGAACGGGCAAAAGCCACGGTCCCCCGGTAGAGATGAATTCGGGCTCATTTTTTGAAGCCCGAGCCCGAGGACTTTTCGGAACCCGAGTCCGAAATTTCAGCTAAAGATAAATAAAATTCAGTTACTTCATTGATACACGATAAATTCTGCCGTTTGTGCAAATTAAAGACAAATATAGTTTCAAACTCTTAATGCACTTTCTTATTCTTTATATCCATGTTTATCAAATAATAACAGTAATGTTATTATATTTATTAAAAATTCCGTTGAGAACTCACATCAGTGTTAAACATTCGTATGTACTTAGATATGTTAGGTAACAGAAAAATACAAGTTATAAATCTCGCATAGTGACATTAAAAAAATGTTAAACATGTCCAGAAAAGATATTTTGCATAATAAATTTAAGAAATTTGCATATTTGCATACAATTGCATAAGAATATATTATTGCATAGGAATTTAGTTGATAGGAACAAATTACTGTTAAAAAATATTTTAAGATACGATGTGAATATATATACATTTAACTAAGATAGACCAGTAAATAATGAGGCCAAAATTTTGAATTAACAGCATTTTAACAGACATACGCAAATGAAATAGCACAGCACACTATTTAGTAAATTATGTGAAAAAGCTAGTTTTTTACCCATCAATTATTTTGTTGCAAGTCCTAGCATCACATCAGTACGTTATTTTTCCGATGAATCGCTTTTTAAATCCGTTTCAAGGAGTATGCTCAATAAAGAGACATTTTTCACGAGCCCGAGCCCGAACGCAATCGTGAATTACAGGGCCCGAGCCCGGTTCGGGCTCGGGCTGAGCCCGTCTCATCTCTATCCCCCGGCCGGAGGGAGGGCCTTTCCCAAATAGAAAGCTAGAAAAAGTGAACTGCAACATGTTGGTTGAGATTCTGTACAATGAGGAAGGACCCTATCCAATGAATTCATTACGAGCCTTAACGGTATAGTCAGGCCGCTGATGACGACGAGTGCTTTGCAACTGCATAATTCGAAAATAAAATTTTAGTGAGAGACGGTTGTTTTTTTTATGTAGTATGTCAGATCTCAAGCACCCACAGGAAAGTTTTCGTGGGTGCTAAATACTTGCATGTATTTAAAAGAAGTGCTTAATTTGCATGGGAGCTCAGCTCCACTACTTCTTTTTTATCGGTGAAATTTTACACTAAATTTAAAATTTTAATTACCATCGTAATTGTTTCTGTTGATATTAATTTTATTACATCGCAAACTAATACAGAGGTAACAAAAATTCACCTAATAATACCTTAAGTTAGGTAATTAATTTTGTAAATTGCAATACAAAAAAGTAGGGCTCTTGCACTTTTTTGGATAGTAATTAAACCCTGTTTAAAAGCAATTGAATGACAGCTACTTTCAGCTTATCGCTGTAGTTCAGAAAAAAAAAACAAAAAAAACATGAAATTTTGGTACACAAATACAAAAAAAATTAACTATGTCAAGTATTTCAAATTTTTAGGATGTATGTTTTAGAAGCTGCACTATACACCGAAATAAACAAACCTGTATCATTTACGAAACTTTTAGAAAAAATTCTTAAAAATCGAAAATTGTAATGAACGTGTTATTCTTTATTTCGGCTTTATTTCGGTATGTAGTGCAGCTTATAAAGAATCATCCTAATTTTTTTTTAATCCTTGGTGCGGTAGTTTACTTTAATTTGTGTGTGTGTACTAAGACCGTTATGCAGATTTTGTTTCTTCGGCATACACCCTTACGTGCCTCGGAACTGGAATAATTATAATAAAATTCCAATAAGTAGTAACTTAGCACATACACTAAAATTTTAAAAAGTGCATGAAAAAAAAAGGAATCCGAACAGGTAATATTTCTGTCTACTTAAAATAATAATTATTATTATAATAGTTTCTCATATGAGTGCTAATTTAGAGGTATATGGGGGTCATTTTAACTTTCAGACATTTTAGTACGAAAATAATACTTAGAAGTTCAGTATGCTGTAAAAATGTTTACTATACCGATGACGAGGGGGGCTCAAATATCATTCCCCCACTGCCACTTGCTTTCCTATCTGGCACCCATGGAAACAATGCCTTTCTAAAATTCAAAGCTTTATCACAATGTGATGTGCGACTCCCTACAGCTCCATAGGCAATGCCTTTGCCCACTGCAGCCGAAGTCCTAAGTGCCCCCCCCTCTTTCTGACCCACATACCTCATCCCAGAATCCTCGTCCTCCATGGGAAAATGTATGAATACAATGAGACTGTGTTAGCCCAAGAGTACCGGAAAACGGAGAATTTGAGACAAAGCCGCTGGCTACAATCAGAAGTTCACGCGGGAAAGATAACACAGGAGTTATAAGACTCATTCCCATTATGAAAATGCTTTGAGATAGTTCTAATAATATTACTGCAGGATTCCGAAGTGAGTAGGTTTAATTGTTTTTATTGTAAATAGAGAACATCAAGGTCTGTCTGTTTACAAGCACCTAATATACAACACTTTGTATGTCTCTGGAACAAAAAAAGATGCCCATTCATCAAAAAGTGTCAGCGCTTTGCTGTTAATTGAATAAGACTGAGGCGAGGCTTCTAAGGTATAAAGGTTTGTGTCACTTTCTTCTGAAGTCTCAATCTCCTTTTCTTATTTTTGAATGATTTTAGTGCTCAGTTATTTATTGAAAAGGATGGAACAGACTGTGGTCCACACTAACATTTCGAGATGCCTTCCGTTTCATTTTCTGCGAATATTTTGTTCAAATTTTGTTCTTGTTTGACAAAGCGGAATTAATTAGGTACTATTTGCTTTGATCTAGCCCAATCCTATTTTTTATAATTATACTGAAATCATAGGCGCATGAAAACACATTACTGAAATGTATGTCTCTCGTAATTTTGCAAATTTGACCACTTAATGGTAGAGGGTAAAATATCTCTACTTCAGGAGGATGCTCAAAATCATGCCTGGAGGTAGCGTTGCCAGGCGTCCGGATAAAGCCGGACATAGTTAGGCTTTTTGATTGCGTGTCCGGCCAAACTTAACGGTTTCCGGCTTATGTTAGGCTTTTTACTGGTGACTTTGGCTGATTAGTAATAAAGTACTTGAACTGATTTGGCATTCGATGTTATTTATATTTCATTAGAATTTAATAAGATTCATGGTAATAATCAAAAAAGCTTGATTTTAAATACAATTTTTTTTGTCGTACCTATTAATACTGCTAGACAAAATCCTCAATATTGTAGGCTGTCCGGCCTTTTTACCCAAATGTCCGGCCAAACTGGCTGGTCTGTCCGGCTATTTGGTTTGGTGACCTGGCAACCCTACCTGGAGGTTATATGGCCAACAATTCAAAATATTTTTTGAATAATTATTAACTCGATAACAAGATAAACGACTTTTTTTGTTCCGCTTTATTTTTCTGTTTGCATTTAAATAGTTACCAATCTTTTTTATGTGGTCCTACACACATTTCAATATAGAAAACGTTGCATTAATTCATTCTGAGGAAACTATCTAGTTTTATTTTAAAGGTATAATTTTTGTAATTTTTTTAATTTGTTGGGGAAAAAAATGAAAATAGGCAAGGCTTTGCTGCAGCTGTTTATAGGGGTACAAAAATGTAAAAAAAAAAAAAAAAAAAAAAAAAAAAAAAAACAGGAAATGAATGAGCTGAGAAACAATACTATGAATAACATTTTTTGAAAACTCTGAGGATTTCAGACAGGGATGAGATAGATTAAACAAGAATAAAATTGATCGTGATTTGTTACATTCGAAAACTGAATCACTTTTTATACAAAATTTCCATTTACATGACAAGAAATTTGACTGATTGTGATATTATTGTTGCATGTTCCCCCCCCCAGTGGCGGCCCGCGGTCAAAACTGTTAGTGCAGCCGGAAGCATATGAGCCCCCCCCCCTTCCTCCGGACAGGATTGAAAAATCTTTGTTACTGAATTCGAAAGCTGACAGATTAAGCCCACACCGAGGAAAAAAAAAAAGAAATTACATAAAAAATGTAAGAGATCCTATTTTACTTCCATAAAATGGACATAAATTTCAACCAGCCGCTCTTATCCTCAAAATTGCATTAATCCGTGTCTGATTCGAAGTTTCCTTAGAATTTTCTTTTGTAACGATAACTTGAGACGAAAAGAAAAAAAAAAAGAAAACTTACTTATTTTTTATAAGTCAAATCAATCCTCCTTTCTTTTAAACTTGGGAATCGGTCAGTGATGCTCTCATAAAAAGGCGTTGTTTTAATTCAGATATCCATAATTTTAAAAGCTCTTTAAAATTTCCCATGTTTAAAGAATTTTCTCGCTCGCCATGTCCTCTAAATGCCAGTTCTTGCTTACTTAAAAACAATACTGCTTTGATGGGTAATTGTCCATTCATAAGCGTCTATTCAGGCTTACCTTCTTGGTAAATTCAGCAATATAAAGTCGAGAGTTTTCCAAACATATATTCTCCTTACCCCCTCCCTCACTTCTCGTGCGATCCAATCAGTTAGTCGAGTTCTCAAGTTCAGCCGCCGTTAAAAAATCTTCCATCGGCTGTATCAGCTGCATACTCCCTATGCCGGAGAGGCTGCTTACGTAGCCGTTGTCATGGCAAAGGTGCTGCCAATTTTCTTTTCAGCGCTCTGGGCTGAACCAAAGATTTTCCCAATTGAATTGCGGGAAAATTAAAGTGCTTTTTTTCTGAATGAGCGATCCGGCCACAATACGTTTTTTTTTGTTTGTTTTTTTCGGAGATTTTTTTAATTTACTGTAGGAATTCCACAATTCTAATCTGAATTTAGGAAAATTAGTAGAATAAATTATTTTAAAGTATGTGCTGATAATTTCGAGTGCAGCCCGGCTGTACTTGCTGTATCCCACGAGCCGCCACTGCTCCCCCCCCCCCCCAATAAACGTAGTAATACACTTTTCTTTTGCTTTGAAATTTATAATGATTAGTTAGAACCAATCAAAATTCTATCGCTGAAAGTAAAAAAAAAAAGTGAAATAGTGTAATACACCTCTTTCAGGTCTGATTTATTACAAGGGCAAAGGAGTGTGCGCCCTGGAATCCTCAAATTTTGACAGAGAATTTGCGTAAGGCAAACAAATTTAAGGTGACTCCAGCACAAGCAGATTTTTCTAAAAGAAGGGCATTTCATCAGAAATATTTCATTACTTTAAAAGGAATCTTGATTTTAACTGGTTTGCTGTTATCGTACTAAGACACAACGGTGGAGAGTTTCATTCTATGCCCAGCGTTCCTTCACCGTAGTACAGATATAATAATAAATAATCGGATACCAAAATTCACATTATTCACTTAAATTAAACTTTGAATGTCGCCTTCAGCGCTCGGAAAAAAAACCGCAATTTTGGTATATAAAACAAAACAGAAAACTAATTATCTTAAGCACTTCACAATTTTTAGGATGTATGTTCACAAGCTGTACTGGACACCGGAATAAATGAAAAATTTTGCAGAATGGCCACTCTTAAAAATATTTTGCTGTGCAGTTCCACGTTTAAGATTTTTTTCTGAAAGTTTCATGAAAGTTTTCGAATTTATTGCAGTGTGTAGTGCAGCTTGTAAAGAATCAGCCTGATTTTTTTCGAATCCTTGGTGCAGTTAGTTTATTTTAATTTGTGTACCAAAACCGTGAGGCAGATATCGTTTCTTCGATCTATACCCTCAGATAATGGATATTTTATGTGAAGCTAAAATGATTATATGTATTACCCATTTCCCACTGGTAAAAATGTGCACGAAAAGCCAAATGATTGAGTAGTTACGAGCAAGGAAGCAAATAATAATAGGAAAAGATTGAAAGGTAGTTGGAAAGTGTATCGTTATTCATGAGAGTGCCGTATTTTTCTTCCTTGTTCCATAAAAACCCATCTTCGGAATCGAAATCTATCTTAAAGTCACCTACTAAAACTGTTTTACAATCTTAGCCAAGTGCATTCCAACTATACTCCCCCTTTAAAATAAATTGTCGCATTTTGGCACCAAACTTAGCGATCCTTTATCAAAAATTACAAACCTTGTGCGACTTTCAACATTTTATTAACCCCCCCCCCCACGGACTTTTAGGGCACCCACAGAAATTTTGTAAAGTCGGCGCCTCTGTCTGCAAAACACATTAAAACCCCAGATAAAACCCATATAACGCATTCAAAATCCCAAGCATACAAATCTCAATCATATGGTCAGCGATGTCGACAACATCCTAAAATTTGACCCGCAAATTTCCAAAGGTTTCCCAAACCTTATCTAAAGCATTATCAATAGTCACATGACAATTATATAAAAATCTGGTACAGACATGTTCTGGACAAGCTTGTACTGAATGGGGTTTATATATATGAGTATTATTTATGCAGCTTATATATATGAAATCCAGTATGATATACTCTGGGGAAAAATGGACAAGTTCTGGGTGTCCATAAATACATCCACAATTTGTCCACATAAACATTTAGACTGGAATAAATTGTATACCCAGACGTAAAAAGACAATTGATATTCATCACATAATTTCAAAGTTTTATTGCACATTATGGATAAGTTAATTTTCTCACATAATGAAGTCCTTTAAAGAAATGAAAAGCTAAGTTTAAGTATTTTACCTATTTATTAGGTATTATTTTTTTTTTTTTAACAAACTTGGAAACTTACAGATTTTAAAAGAATAATGAATTCTCTCTTTCTTTTTTAAAGTATATTTCCTTTCAAAAAAGTTATTAAGTGTTGAGTCACATTTCCTGGGTCAGTTTCATATTTAAACTACGTTCTCTATAAAACTGAATCATGTCATTTATAATAACAACTTCTCATATTTCTCTCTTACAATTTTTTACAAAAACTAATTAGTTACTGTTAAAATTTAAATAGGAAATTTGGCTTTTTCTCGGGTATTTTTTTGAGTGGATGTATCTCAAATTACTAAATGCAGTTCTGTTATTGTTTTTGCTTAGAACTGTTAATCTGGTTGTGTTTTGATTTAGATATACAAGACAATTATTTGGGTGATTTTAGTATAAATGACGATAAAATAATTACTTTTAAAATAATTGCTCAAGGAACTTTTAATTATATTCTATTTAGTTTTTTGCTTAGTATATGTCACTCAATCTGTATACCCCTCCAAAAAAGTATTCGAGTGAGAGATAAATTTCTTACACTGGTTTCGTATATTAAAAATTATTTATCATAGAATATGAATGAGGCTATGTATAAATATGACTTTCCATATTTTTGTCAAGTTGCGTATTTTTAAAAACTCAATTATTATACTCAAATCCAAAATAGGAAATTTATCTCTTACTCGAATACTTTTTTTGGAGGGTGTACATGGTAGACATGTTTTTTTTTTTTTTTTTTTTTTTTTGTGATGTGAGCTCACCAGAAAGTCCTCATGTGAGAAAATATATATTTTGGAAGTAAACTTTGGTGGTAAGAAATCTTGGGATGTGAAAAAAATAAGACGTTGGTATGCAAGATGAGACCTTGGGGTACGAGATGACACCTTGGGGTGCAAGATGACATCTTTTGGTAAAAGATAAGACCCCGAGTTACAAGATGAGACCTTTGGGGCTTTTAATGAACTAGCAAGTTTGTATTTAGAGACTATAAAGTGATATTACTAGCCTCTAAACAAAACCAGCTGTTTTTTCTTCCTCCTTCTGGTGTTGCTTTCACAAATGGAGCTCCAAAATGAAACCAGTAAACCCAGAAAAAAAAAAAAATGTCACATGGACAGCTGATACATTCTTTAATTTTAAAACTACATTGGTTTCATCTTCCTCCTCTGGATGTTGTATTTAAAGACATAACTCGAAGATGAAACAAGAAGACCTAGGGAAAGAAAAGGACTTCAGTATCAAGAATAATGACAAATTAACAAATAAGCCAGTTAAGGAATAAAAATTGTTTAAAATTAAACAAATATTTTATTTACCAAGTTATGTGGATAAAGTTTCATTGAGGCTTGAGCCTGCAATGTCATATTTGAGTAAATCATTCTGATATAAACAAGAGAAAAGCATTTATTACTCAGTTACAAAAGCAAAAAATCTTAACAGCACGCTCAACACACAATTTATAATCTCTCTTTTCAATTAAAAAAGACAGTCATGTGACATCACAGTACATTGCTCTGATTGGGAGTTTTTTTTAACTAAGGACCTGACTATTATGAGCTGATATTAAACTTTAAATAAAGCCTTTTTGCTAATTTAAAAATAGAGATACCTTCAATGCTTTGTTCTATGTTTCTGATGAATGAACAGATTTAATTGTTTTTTGTTTGTGCAATATTAATGTTTTGCACTGAAGAGATGATTATCACAGTACAGATTGAGCAAAACGCGACCTTAGTATAAGATACAAGGTTACAGGGAATGAGGCCAGACCAGGGGTAGAGGTGCAAGATGAGACCAAGATTGAATATTGGAGTATATAAAATGAGGTACAAAATGAGCAGACATGCCAGCTTTCCAAAATCAAAATGCCTCAGATCTGCTTTTTAATGTCAAAAACCTGCATTTTTTTATGCATTTATTTTCAACATAAAATATATGTACAATCAATACAGACAGTTTCTTTTCTTAAATTCCATTAAACTTAAGTAATAGGATAGTACTAGGTTGTACAATGAAAATAAATTCAATTTAAAGAAATATCAGAAAATACATAACATTAATCAAACTACATAGGCGATAAACTATTTATACCTAAAAATTATACAAAATGCAGTTGGCTCTCTGTTTGACGAGTTTCAAGGAATCATGTAAAATCATCCTTAAACAGAATTAGTTAAAAAAAAAAAAATAAAACAAAAAACAATACAATAAAATAAAATTTAGTTTTGAAAAAAATCAAAAAATGTATTTGCTTCATTTGCTAAAAGTGTATTTGCTTCATTTTTCACATTGCTTTCGTTATTATTATATACAGATTTTCTAAAATGTTAAATATGTCATTTTCCATGTTCTGAATTTTGCCAGCCAACCAGCCAAAGCCTGAAAATTTTGTATTCTAAACTTTCCTGCCAGGACAAGAGCATTTTCTTTAAATATCACTCTGGAAATTGGAGATACATGTTATGCGATGCTATGGCAAGCCTACTCGAGAGGCATCTGCCTACAAGGGGGTGTGCCTTGGTTTGAGGACTTTTCAAAGAGTTCTAACGCTTATTCACTTTAAAACTGGAGAAAAATGGCCAAACCTCTATAGTCTAGACCATTAGACCAACAACTGTGCAGTAAGCCCGAACGCGGGAGCTTTACATGTCAGCCGTCAACCATGTTAAGTGTCTTATCCATTCAGCCATGTTGGGACCCAGCAATTGGAATGCAGGATGCTCTTGCTTCAAGAAACCGCAGGAGTGCTTTATGGGACTCTTCAGATTGAATAGTTGAATTTTATGCTGTTTAAATTGGGATCCCCAACCAAATTTAAATTTGGATCCCTAACAAACCAACCTGGTTCAAAACCAGGTCATGTCTGCGAACCTAACTGTTCGGAGTTTTCCGTAGTTTCCTCCGAAATTTAGTGTAAATACAGGTTAGGACCCCTAGGAAGATGCCCACGGAGGACATTTCACCCATCAGCCTAGAGCCCACATGTAGTTAATTGGCGTAATCCCACAATACAACCATCTTTGTCGAGAAATTGCCTAATCCTATTCTTTTAAAGATTACTATACCATGCAAAATTTCTAACTCTGAAATAAATTGTTTTAAAAATCTAAAAATTTGTATTTTTCATCTAATATGGTAGTACGACAAATAAGCCCAAAATCATCAGTATCTACAAACATGATGTCTAGACCATTGGTAATTTTTAATCGATTAATAAAACATTAATCCTTATATTTTTATTATTATTAATTATAATTGTTAATTGTAGAAATGTTAGTAAAAGTAGTAGCAATAATTTGAAACAGAGCTTGGGAAGAATGAATTCTACCAGCACATTTCTGCAGTCAGAGAAGAAGAAAATTTTTGAAGGGCTCTGACCTCTAGCAGGCATGAAAACAGCTGAAGAGCAAAAAAGAGGAAATACACGTGGACATATTTTCCAGCAAAAAATTGAAAAATTTACGTGCACGTATTTTCAGGCATATATAACAAGGTTGATAATCCAGGGTGTAGCCAGGGGGGGGGGGGATATCGGGAAATATCCCCCCCGAAATGTTTGGATTAGTGATGAAATTCCATCTATTTATACACATATAAGTTCATATCTCCCCCCGAAAAATTTTCCTGGCTACGCGCCTGTTGATAATGCAAAAACATGGAACTGGGGAATAATGTGTGAGCTTAAATTCAACCACTGTTAAACTAAATGGTGTACTAAACAATTTCTACCATTTAAATTTCAACCACAAACAAATTGACTGTGATTCTGAAGAAAATAATTATGCACTGTAAATGTTTAATAATCAGTTTTAGATATACAATATTTATTAAAAGAAAACAGGCTATAATTATTTAAAATAATTATCTTAAACAATATCGTAAAATCCTAGATCAAAACAAATCATAAGTCTCACATCCAAATTTCAGATTATTCTTTTGATATGAAAATAAAATAAAAAATTGATTCTCAAAAATTTTAAGACCTATCTTTTTTTTTTTTTTTTTTTAATTTTGATCAGAAATGGAATGAAAAATTATACATATGGCATTGGCATTTTCTAAAATAAGCATTCAAATGATAGAATAAAAGTGAAGTTTTCTTGTTTTATTGGAAAAAGAATAATTCTTTAATAAATGTCTAAATATTTTCTCAGGTAAAATTTTAGAATCTTAGCAGTCTTGCAGCACATCAGCACACAGAAGTGGAACTTATGACAGGGACATATGTTCTGCTCCTTCCTATATTAGCTGCAAAATACCAACTCACAAGATTATGCTTTTTAAAATTAACTGTAAAAATAATTACCAAAGAAAAACCTGCACATGAGAATAAAACGAAATAGCGATTTTCCTGATTTTAAAATTGAAGTGAAAATGTTTCAGAAATCAATAAACATATTATGGGGAAAATAATACTTTTCTGTTGAGTTACTAAAATGCCTTAAATTTTAATTTAACAATAGAGTATTAAAAACTCTGTTTTACATCTTGTTTTTAAAATTATTCATTTACCAAAAGGCTGCAAATAGATTGAAGTTCAGTTGGCAAATATGGAACCCGGAGATCGGGGATAGTTAGTTACCATAATTTCGCTAGTATAGTCCGCGGACTATGCATGTCAAAAAGGAATTTTTTTCCAGGACACGGACTATCTGGCTAAAATAAATTTCTTTTGCAAAAAAATTTTGTATATTGATCTTGCTTTTTGATCTGTAGTTAGCGCGCAAGCTCCAGTGAAGCCGATGCTAACAAATTTATTTCTGTAGAAAATAAAGCACATAGATGCACTTGAAGTGACGGCACGTCGGCATGCAGGGAGCATTTGAATTTCCCCCCCCCCCATTATGTCATTTAAAGCATCGACGTATTTACAGGTGCGGACAAGCTTCGTGAAACCATTTTAGAAATATTTCCGTCCGATATGCAGAAGAACCAAATTTTTAATGTGCTTTAAAAAATAAAAATAATAATTTATGTAATACGGGGGAAAACGGGCCTTCACAAACCAAGGTACCGACGCCGCGTCAACATCGAGAAGGTTGTTATTGTTTTGTCTTCACTCAGCGAGCTGGCTAATAAAGCAAGAGAGCGAATTCTGCTGAGACGTTAAAACATGACTTGTGTCGCCTAGTCGCCTCAATTTCTTTCTTTTTTTTTTTCCAATTGCGAACGCGAATTTTTAATAAAGAGCATTTTTAAATTTCGTATTTCGTTAACTTTTAACCCAGAGAGAGTATCAATTGAATGTTGTTTAAAATTAAGTATTATGTGGATTGACCCATGAAAATTAGTAATGATCTTTTCTTTTCTTTTTTTTTGCTTGGTTATGTACATTTTCATAAATGATTAATAAAAGTAATCTTTTTATTTATTTAAGGAGGCGATACGTCTTGCCTAAGGACGGATTAATGCAATTTTATGGTCGGTTAGTTGAAATTTGTCTAGTTTATGGAAGTAAAATAGAATTTCTTTTTCCTGTAGCGGAGGAGTAATCGCTCCCCCCCCCCCAATCCCTTTAATCCGTCCGTGGTCTTACCATTAGTTAACTTTTCACGAAGTTACGGTACATATTTTTAGTAAAATCCGCATAACTGTTTAAAAAAAAAAAAAAAAAAAAAAAAAACACCTGAAAATTTTGTTTTCTTTTTCTTACGGATTTCTTAACATTAACTCACATTTTAAAAAAGCATTATTCTTTTATTCAGCATAAAATTAAGACGCGTACGTTTTAATAGCTATAAATATCTAAGTATTTATTTATTGGAATTATTATTAATAATTTATTTATTTAAGAAAAGTATATTTAAACTACCATAAATTATTTTACTTCCTTTGCATGTTGAAGACCTAAAGGAATACGACAAGATTTATATTTTAAATACCATTACTAAAAGCTGCACTTTTATACAAGTTTTATTTGTCGTGTAGACCGTCAGTTTGCTTTATTTAAACAAAAATTCCAGTTTAGCATTCATAAAATGTCTGGAAGTTCTCGTTCGGCCGACGATTTTTCCAAAACCACGCAAATTTTTGGATCCGAAAATGACCACAAACATTTCGTTTTCAATCCACGTTTTCTAATATATTCGATAAATCTGCCATTTTCTCAATAATCCACAATAGAAGTATCAGTTAAGCTTGTACGTGTCCGTGAAAAAAATTTATAGATTCATCAAGTGCTCAAAACAGCAATAAAAACACGTCGCGAGTAACAATAGCTCACCGACAACGGTTTTCCAGTGGCGAAAGGTAACGATAGATAATTATTGTTGTGTAGTAGTTCGCCAAGTACATAATTATGTATCAGATGCCTTTCGAAACATCGAAGATCTAAAATAAGAATTTGCCCCTCTGAACTAAGTTTTGAATTTACAAACTCAGGAAATCAGTAACATTGCACTCTAGCTGACTTTAGTCTAGGCGCAGTGCGAGATGCAGTGAAAACGTACATCCCAGGCGCGCATTATCGTCCTCTTGTTACTCTGCTATGTCCGCTATGTTTTGCTTTAGGTTCGGTAATCACTATTTTTTTTTTTTTTTTTGAAAAAGCGGAAAGGTTTTAAAACATTTTCGGAAAGCGGAGGTCTTCCAAAAAAAAAAAAAAAAAAAAAAGCGGAAATCCGCCGAAAAGCGGAAGATTTTCATGCCTGCTCTAGGGTTACTTGAAAATTTTATTTAAAAATGCAGAGGTGAATTTCAGAAAGTCGAAGGAGACACATCTGAGCTCTCATGGTTATCATTTGATAATGACAGTGAGCAGGGTTCCAGACTTAAGAAAAAGAATGCGTTTTTCGATGAAAACAAGGATGCAGGTTATGAATTTGGAAAAGAGAGAATGTGTTAGTAAATTCATTGCAATATTTGATAGTATACCAAATCCGAATAATAAGAATGGAAAACATAAAAACAGTTTAAAGCATTTTAAAATGTATTTTTTTGGTGAGAAATTATCAAAAGAGGAGACTAAATACTAATAGAACTTTCGCTGATTTTCCAGTTTCTTTTTGGTGTTCCTTTACTTCAGGAATAAAGTTTTTTTTCATACCATTCAATGAATATTTGGCAGTTCATCCAGGCTTTACGCTGATTTGTGTACACAACAGGCAGCGTTTTCACATTTTTGAAAGCTCGAGTCTTTTTTGAGTGTCCAATTACCAACAATGGCAGTCTATGATTTCCAGTTACATTAGCGCATAGTAGCATTGTAATTCTCTCTTTGCTTACCTTAGTTCCATGGGCAGATTTCTCGTTCGCAGATACTAATGTTTTCCTCAGCAAAGAATGCCAGTTGAGCCTACTTTCATCAGCACTATAAATGAATTCCTCGTCATAACTTTCAGATTCAATCAAATTTTTAAATTCTGAAATGAATTTCTCTGCATATTCCGTGACGCATTTTAAAATTCCTAAGCCAACCAGAGCTCATGTTAATGACGCATTTCCATTTAGACCTTCATTAAAAAGAAGGGCTTTTTCGCACAACAGTGGGCTGTCTTTATGAACGTTTTTGTGTGAACCAAATGTATAATGCTTTATCTACATCTTTGAAATTCGACTTTTTCATCGTTTTTCTTTTCACACAGCCTTCTTCTTTGTCTAAAGTTGAAACAAAGCTTAAAAATTAATTGCTCTTTTTTTTAATATCCGATATAGTTGATGTTCTGATGCCATATTCACGTGCTATGTTGTTGCCGTTTTTGCCTTTCTTCAGTCTGTTAACAATTTCAATTTTTTGATTTAATGATAGCACAATTCTTTTATGCTTTCCAGACATGATTGAAAATTCCTCCTAACCTACAAGACTTATTAGAAGAATAGAGTGAACAGTAACTTTGCACTTGACTTTGGAGATGATTTCATTCCCGGATCGTAACCACAGGTTAAAGGTTATTATGCGACAGTGGTCGATTGTCCTTTACCACCAAATCCACTTTCCCCTCTTCCTATGCCTTTCCACCCCCCCCCCCACTGAAACCAGCTGGAAGAAAGCGAGTGGAGGAGGGGAGGGACAAAAGCAGCGATTTCGACAGTCTTCAGAGAATCTAACGATAAAAACTAATTTTCGTGGGATTTTTTTTTTTTTTTTCGAAAACCGGAAAGAAAAAATAAATGCTCCTTGATCGATCTGGTTAAATGGACATTCCGATTAATCGGCGCTCTACTGTACTTATCTCAAAATTTGTTGAGCTGTAAGCAAAAGCATTTTTCATCTAAGTTTCTCAGGTGCAATTTGCTGGCTTCATATCAGATGTATGCTACCAGGGAATTGTCTAGACTTTTTAGACAGGTTCCTGTTTTTGTAAAATTGTGGAAATTTTTCTCATAATTTTGTGAATTTGGAATAAACATTAAATCAGGTTTTTCTAGCTAGGGTCCTGTTTTTGTTAAAATAGGGTCCTCTTTTTATCAATTTGTGAAAAATATTCAATTTTACAAATTTGAATTTAAAAACTGTCTATAAATGCATGTACAATATAAACATCTACAGATTTTTTATAAACATATTGTTTTTTATTTGTATAGATTAATATAACTACGGTTTGCAAGAAATTAATTTTGGAGATAAACACACATTTGTGAAGATCTGCTTTTCATAGAAAGAAATTTTTGAGGGGTCCACTTTTAAAATGAAAAATATTGTGAAGGGCCCGCTTTTATGATAAAATATTTTGTGAAGGGACCATTAATGGACCCAAATTTCTCCTCAACAGACCCCTGCTTACATAGATATATTACAAATAAAACATTAAAATTACAACATCTTCACAGAGTGTAATAAAATTTAAATGAATAGTACTTATTTTAGCTTCAATGACTTTTCAGTATTTTTCAAATCATTTTAGTTTGTTTTGTTGACACCACTAAAGGGTTTTCTTTTTGGGGAGCAAATTTCAATAAAGAAACTGCAGGCATCTACTAATCAAATAAACTAATACTTGCACAAAGCCTAAATCACAAGAGAAAAATCCATATCTTAGAACTGATTATAAAGATTTTAATTTCTCCATTAAGTTTTTTGAAACTGGCACACTTCTTATTAATTTAATTAGAATGTTCTGAAATGACTATCTGAAAATGATAGATCAATCAACTAATGATAAAAATTTAAAAAGATCACAGAGTAGCGGGGGGGGGGGGGGGGCATTGGCATAACAGAGGGAGGGATAGGGTGGGCTTAGCCCACCCTAGAAAAATTTTAACCTTTTACCGATGAGTGGTAAGATTTAACCAGCTACACTAAAAAATTCATTAATGTGAAAAGTTGAAAAAAATTGCAAAAGATCATGTTGTAAAGTTCTACAGTTTGGCTCTGTTTTCATGGGGTCTGGCTTTGGAAGGTTCCATTTCTGAAGAGGAAAGATAGGGAGATTCCAGGTAAAAGGTTACCATCTTTGGTGATAAACCCTGTTCGCCAAGTGGGAAGAATCTTGTGGTTATCAATCATCAGGGTTCAACCTTCCACTTTAGTATACAAAAATTTGTGCAGGAGATTTTATCACGTCATACACGATAAGGCACCAATTAGGTGGACCCTACTTCGGATTTTCTCTTCTAAAGAATGAATTCTGTTACCGCATTTTCCCAATGGAACCTTCCAAAACCACGTGACTCAGGAGACATGAATTCGGAGCCAGACTAACGAGCTGTTCCACTACTTGTGTAACTTGATGGGAATGACGATTTTTTGGGGGAAGCTAACTAGTGTGAGCCTTTCCATACTGAGAATGAGGGCCAGAGGTCAAGGAAAATCCTTGCATGGGCCCATCTTTAAACTTTTTTTTTCTCTTGCTGACCAGGGGCTGGGCGAGAGAAGATGAGTGAATGGACTTTCATTTGAATGGCAGAAGAGAGCGAGGTATGGTTTCATTAATGAGAATTGAAAGACATGCAGTCATCTACATTTACATCACTGGTAAAAGACTGGCTAAAGGTACGGGGCTAATAACAGGAAGGTTGTTCCGAAAATCATCTGAGCGGTCATTAACAGTTTCGAAGAAATCATATTTTCATATAATCTGAATCATAACTACTGGATATCCGACTTCTCTCCCAGATATCTGGCTATATACTACTAAAGTTCTATCTGTAATATGCATGGGACAGGATAGAAAATTATATTTGAACATGCTTGATAAAGGGATACATAAAACAGAGGGATATATTTTTTAAAAAATATTTCTACCACTAAAATGGGAGAACAGATAGTAACCAAATTTGTTTTATAGACTACAAATGAAAAGTGCTTAGAGAATTTTTATTAAAATGCTTGAGTTAAAAATGTTCAAGTTGCTATTAAACATGAAAAAGCAACAAATTTAACACTGGAAATCGGTCATTCAAAATAAACACACAATTTCAACATTTGTTCAGTAGTTTTTGAGCATATTTATAACTAGTTTAGGTAAGGCTCATATTTAGAGCTGATTTCATGCTGCTAAGTGCCGCTTAATGGAGATTTTCTGAACTAAACTTAAAAAAAAAAAAAAAAAAAAAAAAAAAGTAAGAAAATTTGAAACACTTTCAGATTTTAAATACACAAAGTGCTATATATTAAAAGAGTATCATAATTTATGCATCATCCCTGTTTTTCTTCCTTATTCCATTAAGTTGGAAAGTGTATCCATGAGTATGCTGTATTTTTCTTCCTTGTTCCATAAAGCACATCTCTGGAATCAAAATCTATCTTAAAATCACCTACTAAACTATTTTAGAATATTTGCCAAGTATATTCTAACTATACTTCACCATTTTAAATATTGTTTCGAATGTGCATCATAATCCATGAAAGTATCGTGTTTGTCTTTCATGGGTTCATTCCTACTTTAATGCCCTGACTCTCCCCAAAATGGCAATAATTAAACATATGCAGTTAACATAACGATTTTTTAAATTTATATGGCATAATTTAGAATTAAAATGGCGATTTGGAACAATACGTAAGTACAGCATTCAATTACTTATTTTTTTTGGGTTGGCAATTAATGAAGTTTTAAGGATTAAGTGTCTTCAAATTTCTTAACTGGTGCATTTATCGCTAATTTGTTCACTTTAGTTCTCATCAAAGCCTTATTATCACATGGGCAAATCGGGACTTTGCCCAGGGCCTCCGGCTCAAAAAGGCCCCAATATCAAATGTTGTTCTGAAATATTCTTTATATCAAAATTTTATGAAAAATAAAACAAATTTCATAGATGGGGGCCCCCAAATTCATCAATGCCTGGGGCTCTAGTCGGTCATAATCAGGCTCTGGTTCTCATCTAGTTTTTTTGGGAGCATCGAAACTTGTGCATAATTCCTAGAGACCCACGACTGCAAAGCTTGCCAAAGTGGGGCGATTTTTTAGGTTGGCGAGAGTGGGAGTGTTAAAGTAGGAATCAACTCTTTCTTGTACCATAAAACACATCTATGGAATCGAAATCTGCACTAAAATTGCCTACTAAAACTGTATTACAATCTTTTCCAAGCTTATTCCAACTATACATCACCATAATAAATGCTGTTTGGAATAGGCATCATAATCCGCGAGTGTGCTGTGTTCGCCTTTCTTGTTAAATAAAATGCATCTTTCAAACTGAAATATATCTTAAAATCACCTACTAAACCTGTTTTGCAACCTTCCCCAAGCATAATCCAACTATCCTCTACCATTTTAAATACTGTTTTGGAAAGTGCATAATCAATCTATGCATGTACTGTGTTTTCCTTCCTTGTTCCATAAAACACTTCTTTAGAATTGAAATTTATATTAAAATCGCCTACTAAAATTATTTCACAATCTTCGTCAGGTATTTTCTAACTATACTCGTAATATATGATAAATTGTCGCTTTTTAGTATCTCAAACAGTGATCAATAATCAAAAATTGCAAACCTTGTGCGACTTTCAACATTTTATTAATGCCCCCCCCCCCTCCATGATATCTGGAAAACACATCTGAAAGTATCTTCACCATGACAGTTCATATCAACAAAACCTGTCTACATGATTGCATAGACAAAATTCTGTGATTGAGCGAAATAGCACCCTGGTGCTAAAAAAAAAAAAAAAAAACTAAGCACATTTCATGTAGTGTCCATGTGCAAATTTGATCTTCTCATCCTTTTCAGCTGTAGACTGTTGTTTATACGGGAAGTTTAATTATAAGCACTGTGTAGTATCATTTGAAAAATATGTGCATTCAGTATATGCAGTTTCTCTCATGGTAATCCCAGTAATAATGTAATTTTACACTCTTTCTCCATGGAGTTTCTCTAATATTGTTAATTTGCTCCAGAAATCCGATAATTAACAAAACACTCCGATTATTCTATCTTCAAAATTTATTTACAGAGGCAGGGAGAAATTTTCAATTTTCATCCTTTTTCTAAATGACAATCTTTTACCGAGCATTCCTTTAGTGAAGTCTCCAATACCTAATGATTAAAAATTAATTTTTATTTTGCATATTTTAAAAATTTTTTGCATATTTTTAAAATTGACAAATTTAGTTATTTAAATTCATTTATGCTTTTCTGCAAGTTTTAATTCATTTTTGAAGTTAAGTCTACTTAAAATATGTACATTTAAAATGTGCTTGTGAAATAGTATTTATTAATGAAACTTATAACATGGCTGCTTGTGCAGACAGCCATGTTGCAACATGGTATTTTACTAGTTTAAAATAGTTGTTTTAGTTACTACTACAGTATTGTGTATGGCTATCACTACCTACATAAAGTAATGAAAATCAATATTACATTATTAAAACAGAAAAAAGCATTAAGCCTATGTTTGGAAAAAATTAACTCATCTATCATAGGTATCTTATCAAAATAGATATCTTACTCTTAAATAAATAAAAAAAAAGTATGCATTTCTTTGTGAAAATAATCTGCAATTATAGATACATTAATAAATGTGTCACGGTTAAAATTTATCTGCTTCTGCCAGTAGTGCACACATAAAAAGAATATTTTAACTTTTTACATTTTAAGTAACATTTTTTATGTATATATACGTAAAAAGATTTAGTTTTTGTATATTATAAGTCAATTATTAAAAAATACTTCAATGAGGTGTAAAACCACTTTTCAATTTATTGTTCTGATGTCATTATATATATAAAAAAAATAGAAAAACACTTGATACTTGATAACTAAATACGTGTTGAGTGCTGGATATCCGATCGGATATCCATATCCGGTAACCAAAGGAGCTTCGGATATCCGATATCCAGCAAAATCACTGTCCATGAAATCCCTAATACTATATTTTAAAATCTTAAACATCAATTATAATACCTCATCATTTTAAAAACATGTAAACACCCCCTGTTTTTACAGCAGTTAGACCACGGATGGGCAGAAAAACCTAAATTATAAACACTTTTCAGCCTTGTTGAAAGGTATTGCAAACAATTTAGAATCATTAATAATAGTTAAGAAATTACGATAATTTCCTAATGAAAAATTCAGTCAACCACAAAAAATAGGTAAAAATATTGAGTGTGTTCAGGACTTTTTGCCACCACTATATATTTTTAATGAAATTTCAGTCTTCATAATTTTATGACTACTAGTATTCGGTATATGGGAAAGTAATGTCCTTTTTTTTACATAAAATTCAAACAAATAAATTTAAACAAGAAATGAATTACAAACAAACTGAGCCTAAGACTCATATTTGTTAAATTTTAAAGCAAGAATTTTATAGCTATTTTTTTTTTTTTTTTTCCTTTCAAGAAAAATGGCCACCCTCCCCCTTTACCCTTTTCAACTTATACCCTCCTCTGAGGATTATATTCAAAATGTTCTGAAATGGATTTTTAGGTGTTTGTGAGAGCTGTAATTTACAGGAAGAATTTAAAGGATATATTTTTTCTTCTTTGAGATTACGGAAGATATATTAAATGTCAAAAGAGCATTTCAGTCCCCTCTCACCTGTATATTGCAAATTTTGGATAATGCTCTCCAATCTAGCACTTACGCTAAAAAACTCACATGCCAAAACTTGTATTATTAGATTGAATAGCTTTGGCTAGGCAAAATATTAACATACGAAAAATGGACAGAACTTTCCCTTATACCTAATATTTAATTTTGTTGACAAAACAGAACTACTTTTTAGTTACCACTGCATTAAGTACTGTCACACATTATTTTTCCTCAATCTTATTTATTTTATTTATTATTTTTTTGATAATGTGATTTTTTCCCTTCTTTTTAATACGTTCCTGAAAACACTCCCTTCGTTCCAAAATTTAAATTTGATTTTCACAATTAAAAATGTATTATACATTCAATACTTAATTTATAATAAATTTTGTTTATCCAAAGTGTTGTTACACAAATATGATGTACTGCAGACACAATCTAAACCATTTGCTTGCGTATGTTGACAAACCAGTCAACCAAACCATATAAGCTGAGATTTTTAACAATATCTTAATTAAATGCAAGTAAGAAAATATCTTCTTTTCGATCATGTCGCATCAATAATCACTGAGGTTTAAAACTTGGTTTAATGTTGAAAATACACACTCTGTCATATATACTGCAGTGGTTGTGAAGCAGGTTTTAAGAACTCTTTTTAAAAAAACTCTCAACTTTTGAAATTCATTTTAACTTCAGATTTTCATTTTTTCAAATTTATCTTCTGTCGATTTTGCAAATTTGGGAGTAGGGTAAAATTTTAAAGAAAGGGGGGGGGGGGTTCCAAAGGGTTTTTGTGAGTGTGGGCAATTTTTTTTTTGGGGGGGGGAGGGCACTGCCTCCAGAATTGTAACCCATAATTGCAAACCCCCGGCTAAGTGCCTGTAACTGCGGGACGTATAATAAACTAATTATTAATAGTAATTTACTAACTTACATATAACATGCTTACACGAATATAAAAGGGGCTGTAGCCCACCCTAGAAAATCAGGCCAGTTATGCCAATGGGGTGGGGGGATAAATTTTGTGGTTATAATTTAAATCAATAATAAAACAACAGCATTTAAGAATAATTGTAATCATATTAACCTCTTTACTTCCACAAACAAAACAACTTGTCAAACTTCTGCTCATATTTTGAGCATGAAACAGAACAGAAAAGTTTCAAATGTTTGTAGCATTAAATTACTGCAAAAACACAACTAATTTTGTTTTCTTCCTTTTGAATGCAAGCACAAAGTAATATAAATAAATACTTTGTTTAAAAACACATGTTAAAAAAGGTAGTACATATAAGTTACTTGGTGATTACCAAGTGCTAAGTACATTTTTTACGTATGTTTTTATAGTTTTTATTTATATTATCTTTTAACACCAGTTTTTCATTAAGCACTAAGTGGTTTAATTAATATTTCAAACCTTAAAATTCATTTTTACGTTAATCACTAGACCCCTTAAAAAGAAAATTCATAATCTCCATTAGTCTAACTAAAAATACATGAAATGTCAGGAGGATCTCACAATATTATTGTATCTATCTATCTCTCTCTATATATAAATTTCCAAATGGGAAACATTTTATTTTATCTATAAAATCAGTGTAGCAAATTAAATAACTCTGTGTAAAACACAAAATATTTCATGTGTTTTATATACCTTATTGTTATTTAACTGAATTTGTCATGCTTTGCTTGTGTGATTACTTAACTACTTTAAATGTATACACAACATTGAAATATATATTTTTAAACAACTTTTTCAAATTAGCATAATATTGCAATTCCACATCTTTCTCAAGTAAAGAATTTGATTACAAGAGATTATATAATTATTTGTTACAATACAATTTAAGTAATGTCAAACTTTAGCCACTTTAAGCAAAAAAAAATATAAAAATAAAATAAAATAAAAAAGGACTATAAGCCATAAAAATAAGTGATAAAATAAAAGACATAAATCTGCAGAATAAAGAATTAAACATACTTTTTTCAATTGCGAAGTTAATAATTAATCTACTTCTATTGCATCTCTTTAGATAATTGCGACTGCAACATTAAAAAAAAAAAAAAGAAATATATAATATTGAAAGAATAAAATTTGAAATAAATTAAGAGTAAATAAAGACAACGATGTAAAATTATAGAAACAAGATCTCCTAAATAACATAATTCATTTTTAAACATTACTTACTAAACGCAGGATCATTATACGTATCGTCCAAATATAAACAAATGAAACGGTGGTGAAAATAACACAATAAGAGACTTATTCATTTTAATGAACGGATTAAACTGATCAACTTGGTGGTGAATGTTTTTATTGGCTAATATCTGCAAACAAATCCGAAATATCCAATAAAATGCTGCATTGCCCTTGGCGATTGTCTTATTTTCACCACCGAGATCAACTCCATAGAATGGGAACCGTACTAAAAACATAACCCAGTTTCCGCCTGGTTGCTGTGGCAACGAAGGGGGGAACTCCAGTAAAGGGGGAAAAACGGTGGTGAAAATAGTCGCTGCCGAAATTTGTTTGGTGTGTGGTTGGTACGAGAGGCTGGGCAGGCCGGATTAAAGTGCTCTCTGGCGATTTGGCGTGCAGTCAGACTCCTTTGGCAAGAGTCGTTTCTCCCGCTGTTATACACTCCACGCTAGGGGTTGCCGCCCGCACCGCAAGTTGATCCGCGAAAACAGTAGAGTTAGAAATTCCACGTTCTTTTCCTAATATTTTTTTTATTTTATTTGTTGATTAATTGTTCTAAATATATATTTTAATGCATTTAAAATTGCAGTCTAAAATTACAAATCTAAAATTTTTATTCATATTTAAATGCATGCATTTAAATATGAATAAAAAATTTTAGATTTGAAGGTAATATGTTACGGAAATAAAAAAGAAACAGTGGACAGTTAAAAAGCAATCATTTGGCTTTTGTATGAAATTTACATACGATCAGAGAAAACCCTTCTTTATTAAATGTTTAGTCCGGGGTTTTAGCAATTAATAGATATGGATTATAGATGCAGATAAACTTTTCGGGTTCAAACCTATATGTTCCCGTAGATGCAGATTGAAGCGAGGACGAAAATTGCATTACTGATTCTTGTAGGATACTGAAAGATTAATATGGGCTAGCAATAATGTGTGTAACAACAAAGAATAATAACCGCTCGTCTTTGTAACGGTAAGAAAGTAAATGTTAAACTTTGTGTAAAGTTCATTTACATATAATCTATATTTATAAAATGCTAAATTCTTTTAATCAAGCACAAACTACTAATTCAATGAAAGAAAAAACTAATTCGTATTCAAGAACGATTTTTTAAGACTTTCTTTGGACCATTTTGTTTCAGTGAAAAATTAATAAGGTAAATAGCTAAAAACTTAAAATTAAAAGAGAAAGCAAATTCTAGATAATTTTTTTACTGTTGACTTTGTTTTAAACCGCAGAAGATGTCAAATTACGTAAACCCAATCGGCAAAAGTAAAAAGTTGGTAATATAGTTGATACAAAATAAATAAGTTGGTAAAAAACAATATTTTACTTGGCAGTTCATCGACATCTCTCCCCCCCCCCCCCTCCCACTACAACTAAACGAAGTCTAGCAGTGGCTCTGACTCCCACGTACAACTACTAGTATTTTTCAGAGAGACATTCAGAATGTTTCCGAAAACTTACTTTCATTTATATGTAAATTATAAAATAGCCATTAGTTAAAGTTTCTTTCCTACATTTTATAATGGATATTTTCTGTTTTATAAAAAGCATATTTGAAAATAATATTCGACACTCGATGTGCTGGGGCTGGCTGGGTAATAACATACAACTTTTAAAGTCATATGCCTGCTAAGTGTTTTATACTGTTGATTTATAAACACTTAACGTAAAGATTTCATAGGTATGTCTTGAATTTCATAAATGATTTTTGTTTTGGATTTGTACGTGCATATTAAATGCCTTATATGCTTAGTTTTCCTGTCATATCCTGTGTACCGACGTTAATTCATACTCAAAATAAATGATTAAATAAATATTATCACGCCATAAGTGTTTAACAGCATTTTAAAAGAATATTTGGTGCTGAAGATCATAATTTTTATTTTCACTTTGACTGAATTACAGTAAGTTGTATTTAAAACAAATAAGAAATCTTCTGCGGTTTAAAACAAAGTCAACAGTAAAAAAATTATCTAGAATTTGCTTTCTCATTTAATTTTAAGTTTTTAGCTATTTACCTTATTAATTTTTCACTGAAACAAAATGGTCCAAAGAAAGTCTTAAAAAATCGTTCTTGAATACGAATTAGTTTTTTCTTTCATTGAATTAGTAGTTTGTGCTTGATTAAAAGAATTTAGCATTTTATAAATATAGATGTAAATGAACTTTACACAAAGTTTAACATTTACTTTCTTACCGTTACAAAGACGAGCGGTTATTATTCTTTGTTGTTACACACATTATTGCCAGCCCATATTAATCTTTCAGTATCCTACAAGAATCAGTAATGCAATTTTCGTCCTCGCTTCAATCTGCATCCACGGGAACATATAGGTTTAAACCCGAAAAGTTTATCTGCATCTATAATCCATATCTATTAATTGCTAAAACCCCGGACTAAACATTTAATAAAGAAGGGTTTTCTCTAATCGTATGTAAATTTCATACAAAAGCCAAATGATTGCTTTTTAACTGTCCACTGTTTCTTTTTTATTTCCGTAACATATTACCTTCAAATCTAAAATTTTTTATTCATATTTAAATGCATGCATTTAAATATGAATAAAAATTTTAGATTTGTAATTTTAGACTGCAATTTTAAATGCATTAAAATATATATTTAGAACAATTAATCAACAAATAAAATAAAAAAAATATTAGGAAAAGAACGTGGAATTTCTAACTCTACTGTTTTCGCGGATCAACTTGCGGTGCGGGCGGCAACCCCTAGCGTGGAGTGTATAACAGCGGGAGAAACGACTCTTGCCAAAGGAGTCTGACTGCACGCCAAATCGCCAGAGAGCACTTTAATCCGGCCTGCCCAGCCTCTCGTGTGGTTGGTTAGTAAAAGAAAGCGTTTTCGTGTTATGTTATTAGCTGTTGTGCGCTTTGGATTTTTCAGGAGTTTCTTTAGATAAAGGTAAGTGTTTTTTTTAAAGAATTTTTGCAATTGCTTAATGTTTTCAATGTGAATTGTAAATGTGTATAAGTAGGTTATTTAATCCACCGATGTTGTTTTGAGTTGAAAACGGGCAGTGGCGCAGAGAGGGAGGGCGAGCAGGGGAAAAATCCCCAGGGCCTCAGCTTGTGAAGGGGCCCCGCTTTTGCTGTTCATATGATACTTAATTGTGTGTTGTCAATTTTGTAAAAAAAAAAAAAAAAAAATTAAAAATCCAGATTATGTCTCCGGATGTTTCAAATTAATTTTTGAATGAAATTACAAAAAGCCAGCTAGAGCATAAACCACCAACTTGACAAAAACGAGGAATGTTTGTGATTGAGTCTTCTTTTGCAAGAAAAGTAGACATTGACGGTGTTATTCAACGGTTTGCCATGACTAAAAGCAGAAAAGATTTATTTAGCAAGAAATATTTTTTTTTTCCGAAACACATTGTTAAATAGTGGAAGGAAGGGTATAGCCAGAGAGGAGAGACTATGGGCCCACCCAACCTCCGAAATTTTGAATTTTCCTTAACAAAAAAGATCAAGACTTTCTATAAGAAATTTCGAAATTTCCACTTTTTTGACCTTCTAAAATTTTTTGGCTGCCTGCTTGCATGGAAGTATGAATAAAAATATTAATTTTTTCAATACTGAGGAAACATGCCATGCAAAAATGTTAACGTTTTAAATACAGTTGCTCTATGGAGGTGACGAAACCTTCAAAACAAAATATTAGTATTATTTAGAGCATGGATGTTTATTAAAGTATAATACTCTTTTAAATTAATAATTTTAATTCTATTAATTATTTTCCAATTACTACTAATTTAAAATTTCTTTAAATGATTAATAATTTTAATGAGGAATAAATGATTGATCTAATACGACATCAAAAGAATTTCTGGATAGCAAAGTGACCCCAAAGATTTTATCCCCGGGGCCCCGAATTGGCTCTCTGCGCCTCTGAAAACAGGCCTGTGTTTGCCCAGTTTACATTAGCTAGAGTAGGTTGCTTAATTCACTGTTGTTCTTTTGGTTAAAAACGGTTTACTGGTTGCCGAGTTTACATAGCTGTACAACTAGGTTGCTGAATCCACTGAGGTTTTTTTAGTTAAAAACGGACCACTGGTTGCCGAGTTTACATAGCTGTACAACTAGGTTGGTGAATCCACTGAGGTTTTTTTAGTTAAAAACGGTTCACTGGTTGCATAGTTTACATAGCTGTACAACTAGGTTGCTGAATCCACTGAAGTTTTTTTAGTTAAAAACGGTCCACTGGTTGCATAGTTTACGTAGCTGTAGAACTAAATTGCTTAACATTCTGAAATTTTTTTAGTTAAAAGTGGTTTACTGTTTGCTCATTTTTAATTGCCTGTTACTGAATTTGCTGACAATTTTTAGTGTTAAGTATGGATGGTGTATTTTGTTTTATTGCTTTTTTTTAAGTGGAATATTTGTGGAAAGTAATTTGTATTTCCTGACAGTGCTCAACATGTTGTATTATTTTATCGTATTCTAAAATGGTGTTTCACACGTGAAAAGTTTGGTGACAAAAAAAAGCGCCAAGTAGCGGGTTTTGGCGAGAAAAAAAAGTCGCCAAAAATAGGCGACACCCGGTAACTGAATTACTCCCGACTATTTTTTGTCACTTTTTTGAAGATTTATCTCTCCATCAATGGCTGAGAGGTTCTGCTATCGAAACTGGATGGTGGGAGGTGCCAGGTTCATACCCTGCTATTTTTTCATTTTCTCTGGGATAAAAGTTCAGGACATTTAATATAGCCATCACGGCTGAATCCTAGTTTATGGTGCTTCTACGCCAAGGAGGCGATAACAGGTATATTCTGGCAACCTTGTGGAAATCCGCCATTTTGTTTCTGTAGTGCGCGTTTTTGCCTCTGACGGGACTCTTATTTGTTTACAATATTAAATTTATTCTACTAAAAAGAGAAAGGGGGGAGTTGAGGGGGGGCACAGCCCCCCTCACATAAAAAGTAATTAAGTTTTACTTAACCGAATCTATAAGTACATGTAAGCACTTGTGAGATGTTTTAGTCAATGTTGTTAGTATTGCTTTACATGAGTTACGTCGTTTCGCTTCTTCGATTTAACGCATGCGCAGCTGTGTTTGTATGGGAGCAGAATCATATATGGTATATTTTAGTTTTGGTTCGAGAACGTTTTGATACGTTGTGTTAACGGAGCGCATGCGCGGCGGTTGGTTTGAATTCCAAAAGCCATTTCTTATGGAAACTCCGAGGGGTTAACGACAAACGTTTTCGGATCCGTTTTTTTTTTTTGGATAAACTAATTCTTTTCCGATAATTGTGTTTGTGGATTTTCACTGTGGATTATATGCTTTTTGAGAGAAGGTAAGCGTGCTTTGCTAAATTGCGTAGTGTATGGTTGTGGCTAAACGAAAAATTTTAGCATTAGATGGGGATAATACCGTAAGCGGGTGTCCATCGCCAAGGGAGATGCGTCGCCAAAGCTTACTATTTGTAGTAAACAGTCCTGGCAGCGTTGCCAATGGAGATTAGCTATTCGGCCACCCGTCCGGCGGAGTTGTGTTGTTGTATGATGTCATGAGAAACTATACTGTTGGAAGGAATTATGTGATTGGTTGAACGAATTTCAAGGTGTTTAACTGGCAAAATAACTGAACTTGAATTCGCCGGGAAGGAAGTCGTGTCGTGTCGTCTGCTGAAGTTTTGTATTTTATAATGGTTATTTTTGAAAAGTGTAATTTTTGCTTGGTTTTATAATAAATGTAGGTAATTTGTGTAGAGCTGTAATGATATCGGTTCGTTTATACGCTGAGTTGTTTCTTAGTTCTTTATCAAGTCAATTTCGACAAACATTTGAAAATGTTGCGACTGTGTTGAGGTATAGTTGTTATGCTTATTTGAATGCTTCTGTGTTGGGTTTTCTTCCATAAACTGTATGGCGCTAGTATCGCATGTCATGTTTTCACTCTACTTTACCTTCTATTATCTATGTTGTTGTCGATTCGCGCTCAAGATGCTGGATTCTAGAACGCGCGCATGTAATATTCAATTGTAAATAGTAAATGCAATAAATATAGGTTAAATGTTAATCCATGTTGAATATTTCTAATTATACATGGTTACCTTTTATAATATCCCAGATATACAAGATCACAATAGTTTTGGCGACGAGTTAGAAAAATATTACTTTCGATTCCTTCAAATATTGTCTTCTGCGTAAACAAGAAGCATTTCTGTTCTCAGTCTTCTAAAAATTCTTCTGCGAGTGGGAATAACTTTTGAACCAGGTACTGTGACTTTCAATTTTTACTTTTCTTTCTTCAAAATGAATTCAGAACAATTTAAAGAATTTATGACGGCGTTCGCAGAACAACAGCAAACTATGTTAACACAAATGGAAAAATATTTTTCAAAACCGAATTCTTCTGAATCATCGGACAATTTAATTAATGTTTCCCCGTTTGAAAGTTTTGAACCTAAACGCGAAAAGTTCAAATGCTACTTAGAACGTTTCGACAATTATTGTTTAATGAAAGGTGTTACAAATAAAGAGAAAATCGCTCAACTCCTGTGCGTGTCTATAGGCCCTACGCATTACAACAATCTCGCTGCTTTTCTTGGTCCAGAGAAACCTGTTAAGTCCTTATCGTATGAAGACCTGGTGAAATCTCTGAAACAGATGCTTATTCCCAAAAAGAATGTTGTAGTTTCACAGCATTATTTCCTTAACGTTTATCAAGCAGAACACCAAACTATTTCTGAATTTGTTGCCGCTTTACAAAGAGACTTGGTGGAATGTGAGTTTTCGGTTAAATGCGATTGCGACAATTCGGTTTCTATTGCTGATGTCTTTCTTCGAGCCCAGTTTATTAGGGGACTAAGAGATGACTGGCTGCGAGAACAAATTTTGCAGTCAGATGTGACCTCTTTCGACGATATCCTTTCAAAGGCAATTGCCCTTGAGGCGTCTAAAATCGAAAGCAAAGAATTGACTCAGAAAACTCCATCACGTCAATCGTTTTCTGATACTTTCGAAACCCATAAATTGTCCAGTACGTCACACCAAAGAAAACGTTCAAGTTCACGATCTAGTTCAAAACGTCAGCAAATCGATTATAAAGCTCTAGGGATAGAAAATTTATGCATTCGTTGCGGGAAAAATAATCACAAGGTCAAGGACTGTCGAACTCATAGGTCAAAGCTGAGGTGTGACTCGTGCAAAAAAAGCGGTCACGTGAGTAAGGTGTGCATTTCAACTCTGCTGAAAGCATCGAACAAGCCCATAAATTCCAATTCAAAATCTTCTGTTCATACTGTCGCATCCTATGTTCAAGATCACGATTTCAATTTCAGCGTAAATGCCATACGTCCTATTGCTTGTACAAATGAATTTCACGTTATAGACTTATTCGACATATCCCAGGACTCTGATAAATATATAGTCTCTGTCCAACTCAATGGAAAATTACAGCCTTTTGAAGTAGATTCTGGTGCCAAATTTTCACTACTTTCTATAACTGATTTCAAGAAATTAAACTTAAATATGCCTTTAGAAAATTCTAGAATCGCTTTTCGAACATATTCAGGAAATATTATCCACCCACTAGGAAAAGTTACTGTTAATGTTACATTTCGAGACAAGAATATCACAGGTGAATTGCACATAGTCCCAGAGGGATGCGCTGCTATTCTTGGTCGTCAATGGATTAGAGCCTTAAAAATTGATCTTCAACAGCTTGACGCCGATATTTCAAATATTTCAATAGAAAGATCTGCAGTGTCTCAAATTGATCCTGTAAATTTACTTTTGGATAAATTTGCACATATATTTGAAGAACGAGTTGGTTGTGTACCCAAATTCAAAGTTTCGCTTCAACTTCGAGAAGGAGCAAAACCTGTTTTTACGAAAGAACGCGATGTCCCTTACGCACTGAGGGATCGAGTCGACAAAGAGTTAGATGCACTTGAAGCCGATGGTGTCATCAGCCTAGTTCCTGCTAGTGATTGGGGTTCTCCATTGGTTGTAATTCCTAAACCAAATGGTGGTGTTCGCCTATGCGTCGATTATAAATGTGGAGTCAACGAACGCCTTATTCAAGCAAATCATCCAGTGAGAAGAATAGATGAAGTCCTCCATAGTTTACGAAATTCAAGATTTTTTTGCAAACTCGACTTGTATAAAGCTTATCTGCATCTCTGTGTTGATGAAGAAAGTAGCCATATCCAGACAATATCAACTCATCGTGGGACTTACAGAATGCATCGACTGAGTTTTGGTATCAAGACAGCCCCATCCGAATTCAATAGGATCCTCACACAAATTCTACAGGGTTTATCGAAAACGGAAGCTTACTTTGACGACATAATTATTCACGGTGAAACTTTCGAAGAATGTTCTAAAAACTTAGAATCTTGTTTGCAAAGACTGTCCGAATTCAACCTACATCTTAACAAACAGAAGTGTTCCTTTTTCAAAGAAAAAATTGAATACCTCGGGCATGTTATAGAACATAACAAGATTAGCAAGTCTCCTGAAAAGGTTCGAGCTGTGCAAGAAATGCCACGTCCAACTAATGCCGAAGAAATTAAACGATTTTTAGGACTTGTGACTTACTACTCCCGTTTCATACCAGATTTTTCAACAATTTCTTATCCACTTCGACGGTTGCTACGAAAAGATGAAACTTGGAAATGGACTGCCCGTTGTGAATCGTCATTTCTGAAATTGAAAAGTGAACTCAGCAGTGATCGGGTGCTTATACCTTTCGACCCGAGTTTACCTCTGTTCCTGACGACGGATGCCAGTCCTACGGGAGTTGCAGCTGTGCTAAGTCATCCTGTTAATAGTGTAGAAAGACCTATTGCATATGCCTCTCGTGCACTCACAATTTCGGAGCAAAATTACAGCCAGTTGGATCGAGAAGCATTGGCCATCATTTTTGGTGTCACCCACTTCTACAACTACGTTTTCGGAAAACATTTCACCCTAGTAACTGACAATGAACCATTAACAAGGATTTTTCACCCGAACAAGGCACTTCCACGCATGACATCAGCCAGATTGCTGCGCTACGCTTCATATTTATCCAGTTTCGATTACGCAGTGAAATTCAAGAAAGGTGCAGAGAATCAAAATGTTGACTGCTTGTCTAGAGCATCCATCAAAATTCCAGGTTCTACAGTAGATGAATATATAGGAGAAGAAGCAAATCAGGTATGCGCCGAAAATGTTTTTCAAATTTCAAACGAAGACATTACTTCAATGAAAATTCAATCCGAAACCAGCAAAGATACAGAGCTGAATGAAGTTATCCAGAGCCTACGAAACAAATCTGAAGATTCAGAGTTCACGTTGCTAGATGGCATTCTGTTCCGAAAGGACAGAGTTGTTATTCCTAAAACCTTACGTTCGAGAATACTAGAAGAACTTCACGAAACCCATTTGGGAATCACCAAAATGAAACAGCTCGCACGCAAATATGTATATTGGCCAGGCATTGATCGGGATATAGAAGCATTAGTCAAGGGTTGTGAAAGTTGCGCATTGACGAAGTCGAATCCACCTAAAGTAACTGTCCACCCATGGGATCTCCCAACCAATAACTGGGCCCGAATCCATATAGATTACGCTGGTCCATTCGAAGATTGCTACTTTTTGGTGTGTGTTGATGCCAAATCTAAATGGGCAGAAGTCGAAGTCCTTAAAGATGCTCCTACTAGCTCCAGTACTATTTTGCTACTTGAGAAAATTTTTTGCTTTCATGGATATCCACAGGTAATGGTATCCGATAATGCTTCAATTTTCCAAAGTGAAGAGTTTCGGGGATATTGTTCCAATAGAGGAATATTTCAGAAATTCATCGCTCCAGGACACCCTGCAACGAATGGCCTTGCAGAAAGAAATGTTCAAACCCTGAAACAAAAGTTAAAGGCTTCTTTCTTAGATAAGACTGCAATTCGAACAAAGATTCAAAACATACTATTCCGGTACAGAGCAACACCCCTTGCATGCGGACAGTCACCAGCTGAATTATATTTAAAAAGACAGTTTCGAATCCGCTTGAATTCAATATTCCCGTATCACCCAACTGCATCAAAAGTTTCCAGTAATCCGGAAAGATCTTTTAAAGTGGGGGAGAGAGTCCAAGTTCGAGTATTCCTTAATAATAAAAATACCTGGAAGTTTGGAGAAGTGAAGAAGACACTTGGTTCACGTCATTACCTCATTGTCCTAGACTCCGGTCGTCTTCTAAAGAGACATGTAAACCAGCTTAGAGCAACACTGGTTCCTAAGAAGTCCGTCTCATTTGGTCCTGTTCAGTCGTTCGACGTCCCAAGACCGTCCAGACCAATCCAGAGCTCTCCATGTTCCCAATCCAGTTCAGACAGTTCAGAGCCTCAACTTCCCATGTCCCCCAGACGTGGTGCCCCAACTAGGCCACAAAGGAAAAGACAGTTACCTGCTCGTTTCAAGGACTTTGTCGTGTACAGATAATTGTTAATTTTCAAAAATAAGTGGGGGAGACTGTTGGGTTTTCTTCCATAAACTGTATGGCGCTAGTATCGCATGTCATGTTTTCACTCTACTTTACCTTCTATTATCTATGTTGTTGTCGATTCGCGCTCAAGATGCTGGATTCTAAAACGCGCGCATGTAATATTCAATTGTAAATAGTAAATGCAATAAATATAGGTTAAATGTTAATCCATGTTGAATATTTCTAATTATACATGGTTACCTTTTATAATATCCCAGATATACAAGATCACAATATTCTGATGGATTTATTTTGAGATGAACGCACGTTGTTCATGAATAAAATTTAAGGTATGTGGTGCTTTTATTTATTTTAATGTTTATTCCTTGCTTTACGGTACACCAGTGTATAGTTGAGAATATTTATGGTCTTATGTTTTCATAATTATGTAAGGTTTTCAGTATGTTATGTTATTTTTTTGTGAATTGGGATGAAAAAGTAAAAATTTTTAAGGTTTTAAGAGGGATGGTTAATTTTATTTGTGATATGCATTTGCTCGTGATTTACAGAATTCCCGTACAATTTCTAGGTTTAATAGGAATAAATATGTAAGGATTTTTGAGTTGTTTGAGATCAGATTTGATTCTAGTGTGATTAATAGTGTAAATGTTGTGTGTTTTGAAGGTATTAAATTGCAAAAAGCACGTGAGGGAGGAAGTAGTCGGTTTAATATAGTAGTTTTATGTTATTTATAAAGAGTGTTTTTAACGTTTTATGAAAATATTTGCAGTATATTTTTCTTGAAATCACGTGCACTATTGATGTTAAATATGATTCAATATATGTATTTTTGAGTTGTTTGTGGGGAGTTGTGTGTGTGTGTGGGGGGGGGGGGAGGTAGTTGGTTTATTTGATGTTTTTCTATTAATTTAAAATTGTTGTTTTAATGTTTTAAGGGAAATTTTGCTGTATAATTATGTGCAGAAACTTATTTTGGCATTTTGTATATGATTAAGGTTATGGTTTATTTATTTTTTGACGTACCCATAGTCCAGAGGTGGTGCTTTGTTTATGTGATTTTTGTTCATAATTGCATTTGAAATATGTCTAAAAATGTTTTTATGTGTTTAGATAGTGTGTTATAGTTTGGGGTTCATTTTGTTAGTTATGTGTCAACGATTGTTTATGTTTTGTTTGGTGCTCAAAAAAAGTCGCCAAGGTTAGCCGCTGGCGACAAAAAAAAAGTCGCCAACTCAACCGACACCCGCTTACGGTATTATTCCCCATTAGATTTTAGAAAATTCATTTTAGATTTCAAAAAATCTCTTTCTTGAATGGATTATGAAAGAACGACTGATTGCAGCTAAAAGAAAATTTTACAGTTCAGAAAATCGGTTTTAGATTTCAGAAAATTGCTTTACCTGAATGGTTTATGATTAGTGTTTTGATTTTAGGTTTATGGTTTAGTGTTTAGATTTTAAAATTCGTTTTAGATTATAGAAAATCTCTTCTAAAATAGTATCCACAAACATAAAAAATTAAAAAAAAAACCACTATGACTTATGAGACGACGAATATGATTATTTAAATAAAATAAAAAATCAGTTGTTCAACAAGTTATGTAAGTACAATAATTTTTGTTGTTTAAAACTTCAATATTTATGCTTTTTAATTTGCTTATTTTGTGTATTTATCACTAGTTTGGGTGCGTTCTCCCGTAGTGTCTTTGGGAGCATCTTGGCTCCCAGAGACAAGACGGGAAAACGCGCCAAATTGGCGATTTTTGGAAAATCGCCAAGAACAGGGATGCTACGGCTGCGCCAAACTGCGCCAAATGGAATTTCTTGATACATCCTGATACAAAAAGCATATTTTTGAAGGTCTCTGCGCCAAAAGAATTTCTTGGTATTTCTGGATACAAAAAGTATAATTTTAAACAAATTCTGCTCCGAATCCGTGTTGTCCCAAGGTTTAAAAAACTAAATAAAACCAAAAATTACATACTAATGTATCACTTTCCCGTTTTCACCAGAACACTGTTCTATTTTTCATATCAGAAAGCGCGTACAGTTCGAAACTGATCTGCCCCAAAATCAACAAATCCAAACAACCTATTTCATCACTTTAAAAGCAAGCGTAGAATTAATAATAGTAAAATAAAAACAATTAACAAAAAAAAAAGGCAATTGTTTTAGAAAATTTTTCCACTACAAAGTGCTTTATTTAATAGATTCGTGTAAATAAGTTATCAAAGGCCGTCAAAACATCCTGCCTCTTTACCCTGTTTGGTAAACCATATGCATTCAGAATGAGGCAGATGTTCCACCCTAAGAATAAAGAGAAAACTTATCCCATAGGTTAAAGTAAACATAGTTTAGAGTTGATATAAATCAAACAACAAAAATAAAATCACTAATGTATCTAAACACTCCTGTATTTCTGTATAGCTCTAAACGCTATATATGCTTTTAAAACATGATTTTTTTTTTCTTTCTTATTAAGCATTTTTTGTGGGACAATAAGCGTAGTGCGCAAAAGAAATTGGAGGAGGGGGAGGGGGAGGTGGCTAGTTAATATATGTAATAGTTAAATTAGCAGTTTTTTTCAAGGTTCAAAAGAACGTTTTAAATGAATGGTTTTCAAAATAAATGTCTCCTTTTTAAAACCAAGAAAGAAGTAATTTTTTCTGTTTGTATTTTGAATAACCTCAAAAAAAAAAAATCCACTATACGCAAAGCGGAAAGTAAATGAAAGCTCTAATAAGAAAAAAAAAGTAAAATCATTAAATGAACTATTTTAAACCAATAAAAATCACTCAAAACAACGGGTGTTTAAAACATAAAATATTTTAAAAAAACTTTATAAAATAACACCATAAGGTTTACTTCAACGCTATACAGCTGTTCGAGCAAAACATTTTGCGCTTCACCAGTGGCATAGAGCATTGCGCACTGAACTGGGAGATGGAAGGTGCCTGGTTCGAAACCAGGTCGAATCTGCAGACCAAACCATTCGGAGTTTTCAGTGATTTTCTCCAAAACTTAGCCTCAATGTGGGTTAGGACCGCTTAGAAAGACCCCAACGGAAGGCACCCCACCCAGGCCTAGATCGCTCGTGTAGATAATCGGCCTTAATCCTACATCAACAACAAAAACTTTTGCCCTTTCCTTAGTGACAATAGTTAGGATTGTCAATAGGTGTTAT
>JAWZYV010016722.1:0-39587 GCA_038373885.1 Cheiracanthium punctorium
TAAGTAATTCTAATCTTTAGACCTATTCACATAAACAATTAATATCATGATTGAGTTATTTAATGTGCTCTAAGGTATTCATTCAATTTATAATTGAGTAGTTCTAATTACTTTAAACATTTTACAGGTGTTGCTTTTTAACACTTTTCAAAATAATAATAATAATAATAATAATAATAATAATAATAATAAAGTGTTTTATGAATTTGGTTTGTTTATCTATCTGTCCACCAGTGCTTAAACTGCCTTAAATATGCATCTATTACTAGAAAATTTATGTCTATTATTTGTATGTACTGTATCTGTATTCTATTGAAAATGGCGTATTTTGTTTTTATAGGATTGACTAATTTACTGGAGTACCCAAAATAACTCCACTGCTCTCTGAACAGCCATTGTTTAAAGCGTATCTTAGACATATTCGTTAATAAAACAAATAAACAACTTCTTTTTAAAGATTAAAAAATAGTACTCTCCATCAAAAATAGTGTATGAAGAATTTATATTTCTTTTACAAGAGGACTCAATAGAATTTCAATACATTGCTAATCAACATTACAAATACATTATGCTGTGTGGTAGATTAGAGGCATTATTCCAATTCAAACACAGTACAGTAAGAATAAAGGCTTTTGTAACAGCTTACTCTTAAAGGATGGAAATAATATTTAAAGTTTTTTTACAGGTTCTCTCAAAATTATATTAACAGAGATTTACAGCTTTTTTATGGTTATTTTCAAAATCTCGCCAAATTTCACAACGATATATTGCTACGTACCAATAAGGCGCCAAATTTAGCTCACAAAAGGCAGTTTTGTTGAACGGTATTTTATGATAGATGAATTTGACATGATATATTTTCCTTGTTTATTTTTCAATACACTTTGTGCAATCAGGATCCAATGTAAAAAAAATGAAAAGCTAAAAAGTTTTATAGAAACTCGCTGTTTCAATATACAGTAATTGGTTAACCAAAATTTCTATAAACTTTACCATTGCGTATTAAGGTCCTTCAAGCCGTGTCAGCAATTTGATATTTTCTTATGCATTTTCTCCAACTGATGAAAATTTTGATGATGACTTACCGTGAACAAATACAGTAAAATACACAAAATATTTATGAGACTAAAAGTCTGTACTTTCTAAATATTATCCCGTTTCTGACTCTGTTTTTCGATTTTTAAACCAATCAAAGTAATATGAAGATATTTCTTCTGTAATTCACAAAGTTTCACTATCATAAACACACAATAGTTTTTTTTATTATTTACTACCCTGATTCAAGGAAAAATCAAATATAATTTTAATGATTTATAACTGACAGAGTGAAGTTTTTCTTGTTAATTCATGTAGTTGTTCCTTTTCCTGAATTGGTAAAAAATTTCGACCATGAATGAAATTTTTGAACGTTTTGAGAGAATTCTTAAGATTTTAACTGAGATTTGTATTTTTCATTTATTTACGTCTCTAAGAATACTTTAAGTCTTCAATAAAATAACATTACATTCAACATTTATTTAAAAAAATGAAGAAAAGAGATATAAATATGAATTTCTTCACGTTAGATTACGCAAATTTTGTGTGTGAGTCAAAAATCACATGTTTGTAGTAGAGATCGAAATTTCGTTTTAAGTATACCTAACGATAGATCTGACTGCAAAAATATTTAAATAGAATGATGTTTAGCTGTAGATCTCAAAGACATCAGTTAATCGAATTAGAAGCCATGGCAGTTATTGGCAACCAGGAAGGGGGACAAACGCAATCAAAGAAATGCGAAAGCCACAGGAATCACAAAGGTGAAATTCAGTTGAATATCTGAAATCCCGAGTAAAGTAATACTTAAGAAACTGGAAATGCAGGCTGAAGATTTGATTGTTGAGAAGCAAAAATGCTGAATGACTTCTATTTATGGCTTCGAAATATGACTATGTCTCTTTACAATAACCCCTGCCCTAGGCTAGGAGTTTCGACTCCAACTGTCAAATATAGTAAAAGCAGCATTTCCTGTACAAATCATTTACAGAACATAAAATTTTCTTTTTAATTCATCTCGAGATATTTTGCATTATCACAAAATGGCGAGTTCTTAAAACAGCAATGTCGACAGTTTTAATTACACCAAAAATGTTAGAGCAGAATACGTAACTCAAAATTTGTAACTTTATTATTTACAGTTTTAATACTTTTACAACAATTGAAAAAGTTAGTAGTTTATTACCTAAAAGCGCAATTTTGTATAAATATTTGCTCGTCGATCACATGCAAATACTTAATTCGTGTCATTACCAAAATTTTCAGAAAGAAACCTTGTTTGAATTAAAAGAAAAAAAAATGTCTGAAGGAAGATAAACGGAAGTTCGGAAACCTGTTTCAAAAGTTAAACTGAATTATAATTTCATTCTTTCGTTATCAGCTACGATAAGCAGGATTAACGAGGAAGATTATTTATAGCTTTATAAGGAGATATTAAATGAGAATAATTAATTTACAAACTACGAGGTACTACTGTTTTCCATGATTAATTAATAATTTGATACTCCAAGAGCCTGCTTTCTCTTCTCCGAGGCAAATATTGATTGACAATAAATTGATTGTAAGTGATGAAATTTAACGTATGGATTAAATGCTCAACAAGTATGTAGGTTTGAAGCAAGAGGCACGTTCGGAAATCGCTTAGAGGAAAGCATTATTACTCTTGTCAAGTACTAGGAGCTCCGTTTAAAACACAGAAAGAACTATATTTAGATTATGAATGCTAAATAGGTATAACGGCGTATTAGTGGAATGTAAACAGTTTCACACACATTATGATTTGTAAGAGAATGAAATACGAGAAGGTTAACACCTAAAATTGTATGTTATAGGTACTTGCATGCACAAAAAACATAGGCATGTGAACAAAAAGAAATATTGTTGCACTTCAGTAAAACTCAGATTGAAAGTTTGATTGTTTGACGGTTTGGCACGTTGATTGTATAATTGTTGCGGATTAAAAAGATGAGTAAATGTAGAACTCTGCCAAATGTGCGTAAATGCAACATTTGGCAGAGTCTGACTCTACAATTGATAGAAACTGTAATACTCATTTGAAAATTGTAAAGAAGGCACAAATGCATTTTCAACTATACCAGTAATAAACGAATTTGAAAACAGCAGAACATATTTAACCAAATTCAAGAAATAACTATAAAATACTAAAAGTGAGGAACCAGAAATAATAATCAACCAAAATCACTGAACCAAAATCACTGAAAAGCATGTATCGATAAGAATCTATAAGTATGGTTTTTCCGATGTTTTGAAAAACACTATGTTCAAAAAAAAAAAAAAAAAAAAAAAAGAGAACATGGGATCACCTCAGAATCTAATCCAAATAAAATATAGTTTAAATTATCGAAACAGGTTAAAACGGTGTCAAGAAATTGGTAAAAAGTCCTAACAACAATGTTCATCAATAAACAACAAAAGTGTGCCAAATGCAAAACTTCCTCCTCTTCAAGTCAACTTAAAAAAAGTCAAGAAATTCTGATATAAAACTTGGCTAAAGATTTGTTTTATTTTATTATAAACGTTGTTCAGATTAGTACTTGTCATTTGCCAGCGAGAAAAGTGACAGTAAAACACAAATTTGGGCATTATTCCGAGAATGGCTCTAACTAGAGCAGGGGTGGCGAACCAATGGCACGCGTGGGATTCATGGCACGCGGCACAATATTTTGGGCACGTTACCGATGTAAACGGTTTGCATTTTTATTAAAAATAACACATATTTTAATATGAATTACACATATAGTCGTATATTTTTGTTGTAAATAAAGAGTTTTTGGTTGTTAGTATTTAGTTTTATTATTTTCCCAATAATCCCTAAGTCAAAATTATTTGACGGAATGTCTTTGACCTCTATAAACATTTCTTTAGAAAAAATGGAACGTTGATCCCTGAAGGTTCGCCACCTCTGAACTAGTGCGTTTTGTACAGGAAAAATGCCACAAGAGTAGTCGAATGGAAAGCCGGCAAATATTGCAGTGATGAGAATACGAAGAACGAAATGATGAGAATTGACTAGTATTGTTGCAGGGCAGCAAAACATCATGCACTTCTTTGTCTGGGTTGAAGGGATTCAAGATGGTGTTTACGAGGGCCAATAGGAAAGCAGGTATCAAGAAGAGGATTTTTTGAAGGCCAATTGGAAAGCAGGAAATTAAGGTAACTGAGAACAGACGCATTTTCAACATTCAGAGGGGGGAAGGGGAAACAAAAGCCACCTTAACAAGATTGTTTATGATTTTGTAGATATCGAAAGCTTCAAGAGAATCGAATTCGCAGGGGAAACGTGGTTTGAAATGAGTTCAGATGAACTAAAGACGAAAATATGGTGGGCAACCCACCAATATTTAGCGATGGCAGACTTGTTGGTTTCATGTTTTTAGCAAGAGCTATGTGCTCCTTAATTCTAAATTAAAAGGTGTGTTTAGTTTGCCAGTTAAGATAAATCACATTGACAGTTGATACTGTCATACGCCAAGAATTAATAAATGACTAGCTGCGTACCCATTCTTCGTATGGTAGGAACCAAACGTTTTTTTTTTTTTTTTAATTATATAAGTGAAACAAATTCCAGCTTAACGAAATTTCAAAATATAAGAAATTCTTTGAGTCGTGACATAAACTTTGGCTTACAGATAATTACTTGAGATGGCACAACGAACTGCAAAATGATAGAACAAAAACTATGTGAGCCTTATTTGTGATAAAGGAACTTAAAATGACTTAGCCTTTTCCACCGTTTGGACCCCCTCCGAAATTTTTTTGTCTGCGCTTCCATTATGCCCTGCCCGTCCATTAATGCCACTTAAGCTGGCAAATTAAACAATGAAATGAAAACTAAGCTAATTTTCAGAGTTCTTAGTTTAGGGAAATGGTAATACATATTATGAAACAAATAGACATTATTTTATTGGAGTTTTAAAAATTCTCAGATTTCTAATGCCACTGCAGTTATTTTGCAGTTATTCATTCGTATGTCTGGCAACAGCCTTTTAAATTTACCCATAACAGATGCAACGAACTTTTAGGCTCTTACATGATACTTGTCCTTTGATTTTAATTCATGCTTTCTTTTACAACATAATTATTCAATCCTTTCGTTGATAAGTAAACGCAAACAACAACAAAAAAACTTTTTTAATGGCATCAAAAACGAATGAGCTAATAAAGAGCATTAAAAATACTATTTTACTTAAAATTTTTTCAAAAATCTCCTAATTGATATTTCATTGTCGTTCAAATTTGAATGAAGTACTAAATGCGGATTTGATTATTTGGCAAAATGAAAAAAAAAATATCACTAATAGATTTCAGGCTGCTATAGTGAAAATTCATAGATTATATAGTTACCTTAAATTTTAAGAGATGGCTACTCCTCAGTTAATAGAAAATATGAGAATATGTGGAATTATTTCATATTTCACTTGTTTTTTGCTTGAGAGTCTGTTATTCTGATTCAGTTTCAAAAGGAGTTTTAAATAGTTATATCAAAATCACGTAGATCTCACTTGCGAAAACTCGGAGTAAAGTAGTTACATATATTTTTTTTCAACATGCAATTATTCAATGTTTGCGTTGCGAAGCCGACGCAGGCCGCACACTTAATGTCAAAAATGATAGCGAAATCTTTGAACAGCCGCTATTGAATTCAAAATCCTTTTTCACTTAAAAATTTGAAAAAAAATTCCTAAATTGTATCCCCCCCCATTTTTTTTTAAAAAAGGGGCAAAATGAATTTTTCATCATTATCAAGATATCAAAGTGTTATGTCCGATAGAATTAAAGATGCAACAGTTTTAAAATTATTTTACGAAAACATTCGTCAAAAGTGATCATTCTTTAAAAAATTCTTAAAATTATGTTATAGTCAGGAGAAACTGTCTTTAACCCTTTGAGGCGCAACCCTTTCCCAATGCTGAAAAAAGGGCAGCCGTTGCCATCGATCCACTTAACTACCAGCAGGATGGCGGTCGATCGAAACGTTCATCGCGTGCCACAGATCTAGAGACCCTTTTTTGACGACAGCCGGCCGGCCGGAAATGACGTGCTAAAAATGTAAAGGATTCTCGTGGAGCTATGTCACCCGCAACTATTTTTATAGAAATGAAATCTATTCTTCGTGACCGACAACAGTCAAAACGTCAGAGTTTGGTGTTCCCAGAGCGAGAACACTGCGCGTTAAAGAGTTAAATGTTGGCAATATTCCGTTAGCCAGGCGAAACTTCCCGCCAAAAGGTAAAGCGTGGATAAAGTATTTTCACGTGATGTTACTGAATTTTTTTTTTTCGGTCAATTCAGGTATTTAGGGACACAATATTGAAAAAGAGCAGCCGTTGCCATTGATTCATTTAACCTTTTGAGGCGCAACCCTTTCCCAATGCTGAAAAAAGGGCAGCCGTTGCCATCGCTCGACTTAACTACCAGCAAGATGGCGGACGATCGAAGCGTCAATCGCGTGCCACAGATCTAGAGACCCTTTTATGGCTGTGCCGGCACAGCCAGCTGTCGTCAAAAAAGGGTCTCTAGGAACGTTTCGATCGTCCGCCATCATGCTGGTAGTTAAGTCGAGCGATGGCAACGGCTGCCCTTTTTTCAGCATTGGGCAATCTATGCAGCTGTTCTCGCATTCTTCCATTTTTCAGCAGATGCCAGTGCTGTTAAAAATAATTTTGACAATTTCTTTACGGGAAATGACGTGCTAAAATGTAAAGGATTCTCGTAGAGCTATGTCACTCGCAGCTATTTTTATAGAAATCAAATCTATTCTTTGTGACTGGCAACAGTCAAAACGTTAGAGTTGGGTGTTCCCAGAGCGGGAACACTGCGCGTTAAAGGGTTAAAAGAAAATTTTCTCTTCTATTCGATGATGCAAATTTCATTTTACTACAAGTGTAATTACATGCGTTATTACGTATTAGGCGAGAAAAAATGCCAAAAAATGGCATGAAACATAAAATTAAAACTAATATCTGATTCGAATTTGAAAAAATCACTTTAAGGTGTGTTAGGACCTGTCCTAGTGAAGCTGTGTACAAAATTTGGTAGGTTTACGCCCACCCGTCTCGGCGCTATGCGATCGAGAGGCACACATAAGAAGATCGGGGGTTGCAAACCTACATAGCTACAAACTTTTTACTCTCGAATTTTATTATAATAGACTATAATAATGAAAAACATTCCACTCATTGTGAAAATTATTTTTACTGTAAAAAGTAAATCTATTAAGCCATTTTAGAGCATTTTAGCTATATTGTCTTCATATCATTATGCATGATTCTTATCATGCTATTTAATCTGTAAATATTCTGAATAAGTAAATAAATAAGTATTGCACAGTATTTTTTTTCAAGTTTTTAAAATTCAGTAAGATTTACTACAGAAACAATTTTACAAACCTGTTGGAGAAGAACATAAAAGTAGGACACGTATAGAATATAATTTTTTCTAATATTATACACAATTCTCATTATAATCAAATAAATATAGTGAGTTGTTAAATTCGAATATTATTATTGCTGTCACGTTTTCAGCAATGGGTTAAAGATGCACCTACATCAAAATTAATCAAAGTATCAGATCTCCCGTGCCTTTACAAATTATTTTGGGATAAATTGAGTTTATATTTACATTTTGAGATATTCTCAATGCCTAAAGATCTAATGGGGATTTGTTAGTTAAGCTGTATGATTACGGCGCATTTTGTTTCCGGAAGTAACATCTCTAACATTTATTTAACAAAATTTGTGTCAGAATTAATGACAAAAGTAAACCCTTACATAAGAAATTATTATTGTTAAATAAAACGGCTCAGGTATAATTGTGTATCCATGACAGGCATATATTCCTCTATAGATTACCTTTTTCACGGTAGATTAAACAAAAAACTATTCTTAATCTTACTAGATCATAAAATTAAAAACAAAGTGTTTCAATCTCTATTTCTGATTTAAGTAAGGACTATTCTTATAGATTATGCTGGAACAGTTACAAATTTTGTAGTCTAAATTTCGAAAGATAAACCAAAAATTTTACTTACATGAGCAGATCAGTTCGATATTAAAAATTTAAATCTAAATTTATTAATTTATTCTTTCAATGTAAAAGGAAGTTTAACGTCTTAATTTGACAATAAAAAAATTTAAATTATAAAAATTTTGAAAATAAATTTTTTAAATAAAATATAATTATAAAATTCGTCATAATTTTTAACAAATGTTATTGAATTTTTTTTTATAGTAAAAAAAAAAAAAACTTCGGTCAGTTTCCAAAAATGAATTGAAGAAATTCCTTCATAGAATTGAATAACATTCTTTAAAAATATGCTATGTTTCTTTGAGATAAATAAATATTAAAATAAAAATAAAATAAAGTGAACAAACAAGCAAGCAAACAAATAAATAAATAGCATAAAATAAGTTTTGTAAATTATTAATTTCTCTATTTTTATTTCATTATTCTCTATTTTTATTTCATTAGAGTTATTTAGATATGGTTTTGCATTGTTTAAGCTGTATCATGAGCTATCCATATTTGAACAATATTTATCCTAGAAATGAAACGCAACCGTACCAGACAATGCGTATTTTATTCGGAATTGTTTTTCGAAAAATCTAAATCAAATAGTCAAAATGTGTATTCCGTTTACGTACAAGAGAAATTCAATGCTTTGTGAAAAATGATCATGAAGTACAATTTTGAATGCTGTTTCAAAGTGGCGTACTATTTCTTCTGACAACCACTTTATGAGACTAGTATATATAATTTAAAACTGTTTCATCGACTCTATGTATATATATATATATATATATATATATATATATATATATATATATATTAAAAAATATATAATTTAAAATAGAAGCCTTAACTTCTGATTTATTCAATTTATACTATTGGATATCTTTTATTTTCAGAATTTCATGTATTATATATCTTTTCGGAATTCATATGTTAAAAGACGAAGTACTTTACAATAAAAATGCTCTCACTGTCATTATCTAGAATTGCGTAAAAGTAAAATATTCAACATAAACATATTTCTGGATTAACTTAAAGTATTATTAACCGAAATTATGCCTTTATTTTGTGTGTAACGCTGGAAGAGCACAGAAAGCAGGTGCCCCTCCTTCAACTTTGCTTAAAAACCCTTTTATTTCAAAAGAATATTTTCAAAACCTGAAAAAAACTTCTTTAGTCTTATCTTAAATACGTCATGCACCTCTTCCCTCAGTTTTTTTTTTTCAGACATTCAGTTATTTAAAACAATTTCTATTTTCAAAACCTAAAAGTGAGCACATTAGTGGAATAACATACATCTTATTAAAAAAAATATTATATTTGAAAACATAAAATATAAATTTTATAAGTAGCATACAAAATAATATTACCTATCTGTGTAGCATCATGGTTCATATTCAGAATAAATGTCTCGTGGATTTGGGAAAATTGTCAAGTAATATACTACATTTAGTTAAGCCAATTGATTAATTTGTTGTAAAAAGGTGACACTGTGTATCTTTGCCTTTACAATGGGTAATACACAAGATGTCTAAAAAATTTGTAAACTTTTAGGAAATACAGGGGTGATGACTGGGAACATATCAAATATCGACATTCACTAATTAATAATTACTGAAATAAAGTCATTGAAGTGTTAGTAAAACAGATTTTAATCCTTTGTTAAGAAAGATAAATAAATGAAAAGCTTTCGCATCATAAGCATTCAACTAGAATTGACAGCGTTGAAGTTCAATTTAATATTGGATGACAAATTTTTTCACGATAACAAATTGATTGGCTGGGCACTAAAGGATATTGTTAAAAGTATCATCAAAACTAGCGCATGAGGACAGCTTTGACGATCTTCATATTGACTTGTGAAACTGCGTCGCATGGTGTATCTTAATTTTGCAATAATCTTTATAGGAAGATTTGAATTCTTATATGATGCAAATGCTGCGTAAAGACACGTTCCATTTCATTTTTACTTTTATTTTACGAATTTGAAGGTATTCTTTAACACTGAATTAGCTTCTGTACCATGTAACGTTATCTAAATTGTAATTTCCGGCCTAATGACCCTTCTGAGCACAAAATGGCCCTGAAATGAGGAAACTATTTCAAACCAGTCAAACGAGAAAGGACAAGGCGATTAAATAAAGTTCATTGTCCAGTCCTTCAATTCATTGTATCTATTCAATGAAGGGTAATTCACGCTCTAATAGATATTACATGAGTATAAATTGCATATTATCACTAATTTAGGATGTGCCCAAATGTGTGGACTTCAGAGCTTTTTTTTTCTGTTGTTATCTACTATATACACTTGAACAAATTGTGTTTTAATAATATTAAAAAATTTAGAGAAGCAAGAGATATGAGATATATGCACTCAGTTATTATGAGGATAGATTTAGCCACAATATTAAAATACAATGAAAATTCGATAAATTTAGCGACAGACTCTAAAATGTAATAAATTCTAACAGATTCTAAAATGTTACAAATACCCTGAATTGGAAATACTGTATGGTTTATTAAGGCTCGATTTTAAATATATTTGCCTACAGGGTGTAAAAAAATCATGATTTTTTCAAAAAATCAAATTAATCGGATTTTTTTGATTTAAATCAGATTTTGTTTGATTTAAATCAGATTTTTTAAAATGAAGTCACTTATTAGATTAGATAGTTTAAAAATAAGTTAACTGTTCTGTATAAAGTGTATGGGCAACTGGTAAATTTCTAGTTGGTAATAGTGTAAATCTGTAAATAAAATGTTTCTTTGGTATGCAAATAAAATAATTTTGTCCCAGGCAGATGATTTTGGAAGCGTAGCAGAATCCACTGATTATATAGAAGAGAGGGGAGCATAGTGGGACATTTTTTACCTGTTATAAAATATTTGCTTTCTGTTAATTAAAACTAAAAATTAAATGCAGAACTATATTTTCCCAACTCTTAGATTTCATTGTAATTTTTCTTTTAGATTTTATTTTATTCTTTGAAAAAAGTTAATTTTCAAAACATACTCAATGTTTTACATTGTGGCTCTTTACGGCCACAATGGAACAAGGATTGGAGTATAGAGGGACAATGAGTAAAACATACGAAATCAGATGCATTATGCAACACATTACTTTTAGTACAGCTAAATACAGGTTGAGATAGTTAACACAGAAGATATGAAAGCAGCTTTTAAATGACAAGCTTAAAAATAGCTATAGTGATGAAACACATTTAAGTTTGAAAAATTCTTTGCTCAAAAGTGTTTGATAAACTGAAAATAGTAAAATAACTTTAAATTAAAGAGTAAACGATAACAAAATGTTTGCAAAAGTTCATTTTATCATCGAATAAGATCGAAAGTCTACTGGAAAGGAGAACTGTGTCAGTTAGTGCCGGATTTAAAGGTATGGAAGCTCTGTGGCAATAAAGAAATGGCGTCCCCTAATAATTTTTCAAACACAAGAAATTGTTTTGACTACCTGTGTGGTGAAGTGGTTAGGCTGTGTTTAACGTTAACACAGCCTAGTGGTGCATGGCTCGATTTCCGTCGGAGGTAGATTTTATTTACTCAAAATAATTTCTATTTCTTGTCTTGTGTTCGACTCTTAATATAACCTTGATATGGCTCACAACGTATCACATTCAGTGCCAGTAATGTGCGAAATGTGTGCAAGAACCAGTTGTTTTGTAACTGAAACCTTTGGGGAAAAAATCTTAACGTTACATTTTAATTATTCGGTGTTTGTATGAAATTTTGGTTAACAATGTCTATTGTGGGGGCCCCGGGGTTACCGCCCCAGTTGCCTTCCCCTAAATCCGTTCCCGCTTGTCATTGTTTTTTCTGTACCTCCGCAAGCCATAAGTTTATATGCAGTGGGGCACTGTCCTACTGTACCCCTAACAAAATCTTTTTTAAATACAAACTCAAAAGTTGTACAAAATTTAACAATAAAATAAAGATTATAGCATGCACGCAATTAAGAAAGTTTGTTTAAATTAAAGTAAAGATGTTGATTGTTGGATAATAATTTACTGTGCCAAAATCCACAAAAGTAAAACTTCTCTGATTTTCCCCGACAGAGATGTAGTAGAAACAAAAATCCCGGCAACTTCCTTACAAAATGAATTGTGACAGTGTTTCAATAGTGGTTAACTAAATTATGGAATATTTTTTCTAATTTTCGAGCTTTTGAATCATAGGAAAATATCTATCGTCCTACAGTGAGCCCTTTTCCTCTTCTTCCCTACTGATTTACTTTACAGATTTGAAAGTGAAGATTTCAGAAATAAAACTTACAAATATTTTAATCAAATGCAGTAACAATAATAGTATTATGCACAACCTCTTTCAGCTTATGGACCATCAGCCAGTTTTAAAGACAAATTGATGGATGTTATGACACAATTCCAAATATGTATTTATACAAGTTTCTTTGCAACTTAAAAATTCTTGAAAATATGATGCGACACATAGGAAATGCAACAGGGTGATTCTACAGTATTTAGAGCATTTGTCATGTCCGTAACAAGTTCAATTAATCATAACTAAAAAAAATGAGTAATTGATTTTTTTAAAAATAAACATTGTTTACTAAAAGAAAAGAAAAGAAAAGATGTTACTTTAACCCAATTTTTTTGTGCAGTTACGACCAATCAAACATTATAGACTATAGCGCTCATAACACTGTGGACGCATTCAATTATGAAATAAAAGTTCTTGAAAATATGATAGCACATACTGATAAAAGTCTATTATTAAATTATAACTGAACAATTTTTAGTGTCGTGTTCACGGAATTAAAATAAAAAAAAATGAAATACGTAAATTTTCATAATTAATTCCTTTCCTTAAAACGGAATTGATGGATTGCAATTTGTGATTTTCAATGGGTAAATGGAACAGGCGTCGTGAGCCAATAATGGTCTGTGAGCCAGAGTTTGATAATTCCTGATTTAAATGATTTTAAAAAAATCAACTGATTTAAATCATGAATCCTATTAGCTGATGCTGGTGTCGTTATAAATACTATTTGAAGTGCGGAACCAAAAGTTACCTTTTGGGGTTTCAAATTTCGCTTATCGACGTTCTATTTAGGATATTTTTTAAATATTATTTGATATATCTAAATTAACATGAAATACACATACATTCATGCACATTGAAAAGAAAGAATGCATTTTCAAATACTTTTTGATTATTTTAATAACTGGGAATTAAAGTTAAATGTTTCTCTTTATCATTGTGAGTCTCTTAGCGTTGGCTACCTGCCAGTGATTTGTAATTTATTAGGTTATTCAATAAAAACGAAATAAATTTGCATTTAGACATTCTACATTCAAATATGAAGTAAAAACACTGATTGATTAAAGAAAAAGTTTTTTAAAACGAGGTGTTCCAATTAGCTAAAATTTTATGAACATTACGATGTTATTTATTATTTTTTATTTTTCGGTGAGACAAAACATACTTTTTTATATATAAAAATTTGAGTAAGTGAAAAGGAATATAATGCAGTACTAATAAAAAGATTAATAAAGCATTTAAAATGGAACATAAAGAGTCTATTTTAATGCAACTTTCATGCTTTACTATTTTTCAACTAACGAAATAAAAAAAAAAAGATATAGAAAACATAAAAGTTCTTTGATACATAGTAACATTTATTAGGAAAACTTGATTTTTTTTATAACGGAAAATAAAGTAAAAAATACTAATGCTACATTTAGAATAAACTGCATTAAATGGAATTAGTTTTATTTGCTTGCGCTTAGATAAATTGAAGTACTTTGATACAATTTATTGCTAATGGCTTCCTTGGTGCTTTTTTGTTTTGTTTTGTTTTACTAAAAAAAAAAAAAATCAATTATAGCTACGAATTTAAATCAGCGTTTGACTATTTATAGAACATAAACTTGCGTAAAAATGCTGTAGTCATTATTTGCTATCGTTCATGTTTTAAGGAAGAATTTAAACACTCTGTTAGCGAATTCCAATTATGAAATTTTTAAATATATGGACAAATACTGAACGTGGAAAAGGTTTGTGACTACACACCAGGGAAGTAGCGAAGCAGGCGGAGGGTGCGCAGGGAGCTTGGGTCCCCCCCCCCCCCGAAATTTTGGATTTTTGTTAATTAGATGTCAATAAATCAAGCATTTTTATGAGAAAGTCCACCTGTTTTACCTCCCCTCCCACCCCACCCGAATTTTTTTTCTGCTATGTCCCTGATACGCGCATAACATAACTAATATATTTTAAGGTTTTTATTGATGTCAGTTATCTGATACTACACTCATGTCCAAGTTTATCTTTACACAAAGTTTTCGCAAACCTTGAATAGAAAAAATTATTCACTTTAATCTTCAGATAAGAAACATCCCTGTAAAGGTTTATATTTCTAAGCATGGCTAATGGTTGTTTGTAACCAGATTCAAAAGGGCTAATGTTTTGCTGATGTGTACATCAAGATTTTTTTTTTGGGGTGGGGGAGGGGTGCACTTTCTTTGTGCACGTGCGATTAATAATGATATCCCTCTTGATACACTGTATATAACTCATAGAGGATATGGTGTTTCAGCAAAATAATGCTTCTCGTCAATTTTGTTTTGTATGTTAGAGATACACAACACACAGTCTGTACATAAGAATAAATAAACTGGCCTAACGTGATTTTCTTCCAGCATCCTCTTGTTAACCAGATATACCCGTCTTATAGGGACTTAAATCATTTAATCAAAACGTAAAACAATCAAATGCTGACTTATTTTGAAAAAAGAAAACTTAGTACGGCTCCAACAGGAGAAGAATTCTTCATTGTTTTTACTACGATTGCAGAGATCAAAAAGTAATATTGCCCTACAAAAAACATAGTGTGGCATTTTCTAAATGGGAGGAATTTAACTTTTCTATAAGCGGGAAAAAATATTCTTGTAAAAAAGCTAGACGATTCACTTTTTGAAAATACAGAAATTTACTTAAGTCCAGACACATTTATTTTCTGAAAAAACAAGTAAGCAGTAGGTATTAGTGGGCGACTTTTGTACTTTTTGGAAAAATGGAAAACACACCCGAGCCAGAAGCAGAACAAAATGGAATAAAAAAGTTTTGAAAGAATTAAATTTTCAAGTACAAATATGGATTACTACCAGGGCCCTTTTCTGAAGAAGGGGGGGGGGGGGTAGGGAGAAGTCTCCCCGCCCAAACTCGCAAAATTCAATCAAACTTGGCAAAATTAGATACCCAGCTGGCAAATTTGGTAAAACATTTTTAACGAAAACTATAATTTACTTTCTATTTCTGGTACATTTGGCAAAATTATGCAAACCCAAAAAGTTGGTAAGATAGTTTATAAAAAAATAAATAAGTTGTGGTAAAAACCGATATTTGACTTGGAAGTTTATCGACATCTCACTCCCTTCCCCTAAAGAAAGTCTTAGCAATGGCTCTGATTACTCCACAAGTAAAAAACGTACGAAAATGTATGTTTATCATTTTAAAGAGAAAATTCTGAGGAATCCAATGGTACAAAAATTATTTTAAGATACCAAGAGAAAGGTATCAAAAAGTTTTAAAGAAGAGAATATTATAATCAGCTAAAATGAATATAAATTTTGATTAAAAAAAAAAGATTTGTTGAAAAGTAACAAACATAATTTAACATAAGATATATGCGTTCAGCAGGGCTTTTCGCGCCAAATAAAATATTAAATTCTTACAGAATTAGTTAACCAGTAAGATTAGAACTGTTTACATTTCAAAAGAAATAAAAATATATGGGCGTATGCTATTAATATTTCATTATTATGAGAACAGAACTAAATTAAGTAAAGGTGGTATATTAATATCACACCAAGATTACTGACAAAATGCACTTACAACAAACTACGAGGGACGTTGTCTAAACTAATTTTGTTTGTTTTACGCCTGGGACTCCATATCGCTTACTGTATTGCGACATTTTTATGACCTTAATAAATGACTTCAGCAAGTATACATTTTTCTTTTATATTTTATGATGTGTAGAACACATAAATCTTTAAATACTTTTAAGTATTCCTTCGAGTCGTTTTCCTGTTAGTATTAAATGTGTTAAAATTTATAAATAATTTTATTCACCAAGTTAAAAAAATTATTTTCATTTCACACGGATATTCTGATTAAAATTATATTTTTCAAAGTTAAAAATGATTTTCTTTTCATAAATTCGTGCTTCCAACATCTCATCGCGAAAAAAAGGAAACTGCTTCCTAATTTAAAATTATATCAGAAAATGTAATTAGATAGGTTTTTTTAAATAATTCCTAGGTTTTGTAAAAGACGAACTCTTGTGTTTTTTAAAAACATCGAACTTTTTAATAAAGATGGAAAATGAAGCAATTATAGAATGTCAAGGATTTTGCGTAATCCAATATTCGTGTTTGATAACACTGGATGTGGTGATTTATTTTTAGATTCGATCAATAGATGCATTTAAAATTGTTAGAGGTATTTCTAGATTGGCAAAGCGACTTTTGCTTTGTGTGATTGACAAATCAATAAACAGGCTTTACGGGAAACCCAGTTTGTTGTGTATTCATAAGTAGAGGTTTATTTGTGTAAAGGCATGGAAATCAAGTTTTACATAGTAATATAAATTAAACAACGCACCTATAAAAAATTTCTGATGTGACACAATGTTTACGAGCAAGTTATTCACGGCTAAGCTGAGACTAGATGCGCTTTTAACAATTCGACTGAAGTTGAATATGAGTTAGTTTTTGTTGGTGTTCTAGGTTGTTGCAGATATTCTTTGACTAAAGTTGGTAAATTCAGTTGAAGAGACGTCGTCAAATTTCCTCAAAAGTCCCTATACATTTGTTTAATATGTATTGAATTAATTCAATTCAATTTCTCCAAATTCAATGGAAAGTCGCTAAATTTAGCGACAAAATTTAAAAGGCATTGAATATACTTAACTTCCAGGATTTCCTAGTTTTATTGACTGTTAACTGATAAAGACATAGGTGAGAAAGCTATAAAGTTACAAAACTTTTGTGATTAACCTTTACTTTTGCGATTTGGGATTGCTTCAATGGAGCTTCATAATCTATCTGAATTCCCTTTCTAAGGGAATGAACTTAACTTTCACAAGTATCTCTTTTCCTGTAATTGTCTGCATATCTGTGCATTGTTTCAAACAACCGATAGGTCTTATGGCAGCGTTTCTCAACCTGTGGGGCGCGACCCCTAAGGGGAGCGCAGAACGTTTGCAAGGTGGACGCGAGAAAAAATAAACAGCAAGTAGTCATGCATGTTTTTAAAAAAAAATCATCTTATTTATTCTCATTTTTACTCAAAAATATATCCATTTTCGCTTAAAATGTTCATTCAAACTTTACTGATAACATTATTTTGTAGAAAATTCGACTAAATGTTCATTGTTAAAGATTGAAAAACTGAATGTATGCTGAAAAATGTGAGGGGGGGGGCGCCACCGTAAGTTAGCCTTTGTTGGACGACATTAAAAGGTTGAGAACCGCTGTCTTATGGTGTCTGAGACGCTTCCTTATTACATTGAAACTGAAAAACAACTACATATAGATAAGATTTTGCCGTGATTGTTTTGATTTTAATTTTTGAATGAACATTTCAAAAATATTTTTCCAAGAGTATGGGGAAATTTTTTATTGAAAATTACTGAAAAAAAAACACTAAAAGTCAGGAAATGAATGGATTTCTACAATTTTAATGTAGCTAAAACTTTTTACTATTTCCATTTATACATGTATAGATACATTTAAATTTGCAAGACTGTCTGACTGTGTAGATTTGTATTTAAAACAAACGATCAAACAAGCAAGCAGATTATATGCCTTACTTATATAAAGATGTAGATTGATTATAAAACACCACTTCTCTGCTTATATTAACTTGAGTACGTCGCTCAAGACTGAAAGCGTTTAAAATAGAGCCCTTAATTTTTTAAACGAGAAGAAATTTGAAGGAAGTGGTGTGGTTTTCTTTTCTGGAACGACCACGAAAATGGGGCAGAAAATTCTAATGTGCAGATAAATGCTCGAGATATGGCAACCTTTCAACATAAGATGGATGGTTGAGGCAAAGATATTTTGACTTGCGGTAGCAACAGAACATTTTCATTTTCGTGTAAAAGCTTAATTTAATTTTCTTGTGTTATACTCTGATACACTCTGTTCAAGGGCTTTGGATTTTCACAAGCAGCTGACTTTTTAGAAGTGTGAAGCAGACTTCGCTCGATTACACAGCCGTCTGTAATCGATTACAAGAAATGATGTGGATTACGATAGCCGATTACTAACAATTTCTAAAAAGATTATGAAGAGTGAATATTAATTTAGTAAAATAGCAGTAATCTTGATATTAATGAAATCAAATGATAAAAAAAAAGTTCTAGAATAACGCAATTTTATCATTGATTTTCTGTAAAATTTGTAAAATGTTATTTTATAGACTGTAGTTGGCACGGTGTGAAGTCTACATAACTATTATGAAATGTTAACTATAATTGCAAAATTCAGAATAATACCTAGCAAGATTTATTTAGTTATGCATAGCTTGAAAATAAAACTTGACAAAAAAAACTTGATAAAACATACAGGTTAAAACTAAATACGTATATGAAGGTAAAGACTGAGAAAATGTCGATGGACCTTCAGAACCACGGATTTAACGTGCACGTACACTGCATGCACACGGTGGTCTTTAGTGATATGTCGGTATCGAACCCAACGACTTAACCACTGGGAAAAGTACATAATGATGTTTGTAAGATGCGTAAAAGAAACCTCCATATTTTTATTAATGATTTAAAAAATATATACTGACAAATATTCTTTTTTTCCCCTCCGAAACATTTTAATGTATTTTCAAATTTGTTTTACACTACATGGAAAAAATGGACTTTTTGCCTATTTCCGAGCCTAACCGGAAGATTTCTTTGAATTTTAGAGGCCGAGAACAATTTCAAGGCTATTTTCTCAGGCTTAACATTTGGTATATATTAGATAGAGATTATACTTTGTAATTGAGAGCTAACGGAATATTTTTAAATATTAAACCAGTTTACGGTTTCTGATTGGGAATCAGTTCGTTTCAATATGTAACGACACATGAAATTGGTAGCTTTTTATTATAAAAAGATTTTTTAAACAAAATTTCCTCTCTAATTTATGGTAAAGGTGAAGTTTGACAAAAAATATTTATGCTAATAAAATTATCTTTTCATAAAAAGTCGCATGTTTTACTGACGAAAAGTGTTATTCTTGAAACTGAAAGTTAAATTATTAATAATAAAATTAAACCAGTGAGAAATTTTAAATGAATTTTTATCTTCTGTTTTATTTTAATGCACTAAAATTATTTAATAATTACTTTCGAGGGTTTTCGTCAGAATTATTTTTTTTTAAATGAAAAAAGAATTGTTTTATATTCAGTTTTTTAAAATAATAACCATAGACTTATTTTGATTTTGAAGATTATTAAATTATTATTCTAAGCTTTTGGAACTTTATAAGAACGTTTTATCTTGTTAAAAACGCCTCGTATATTTACTTTTCACGGAATTTTACAGTTCATCGTTTTTAATGCTATAAAATATTAATTGTTTAACACAAAAAATGTTTTGGAAAGATTAAGTTTTTTTATGCTGCGAGAATATTGAAAGATTACATTTTTTTTCATAAAGGACAAAATTTTAATAAGAAAAGCGTGAAAAATAATTAGATTAAAAAAGTAAAGTATTAGAAAATCAAGGAATCAGATTGCAAAAATTCATCGATACCACTAAATTAAAAATGCATGATGTTAAGTAATCAAGAAAGTTTATCTAAAATTTAAGAAAACATTTATTCTTGAATAAAATCAATATTTGAAATTTCACCTGCTGAGATATAATAATATAGCAACAATATATTTAATTTTAAAAACCTGTCTTTCTTTCTGTCGTGTGTGGATTTCAGTTCCTTTTAATTAAAAGAAAATAATATTTGTAATAATTTCATGTTGCATTTGGAAATAAAAATTCATTTTTGAGTATATTATTATTATTTCTTCCTCGCGGACAGTTCGTACATACATAGTGTTTATTTCAAATATATGCTTGTTTATTTATTTCTTCATTAACACGAAACTGAATTGCGTTTCAATGCAAGAATTTACTGTCGCCTTTACAACTTTATCCTTTGTAAAACCTGACGAGTTCTCTTTATTGTGCTATCAGTCTACTTTATGTATCAGATTTGTTTTTCAATTTTCTTTGATTATGAGTTGAAATATGCTTTGTATTTTCAAGAATAGTGTTAGAATGCATTTATTTGAATTACGCAAAAGCATAAGTAGCTATTAAATTTACAACTTTACTTATGCTGTTTTCTTATTGGTTGCCAGCGGTAAGTAATGGTCGAAATGAATAGATCAGACGCCATGCAATAAACTTGGGCATCTGTCAACATCCCCTTTGTGAAAATCTCATAATCCAAATGATTAACGAAAAAAAATGCTTAAAATGAGTAAGTTATTCTTAATTAGGTAATTAAAAAAGCAGTAAACAATTTTTTACACTATAAAAGTAATATTAATGAAACAATTTAACTATCTCTGTCAGTGGGATGGTTACGCTTGATAATTCAAAGCTAGTTTCTGACATTCTGTAAAAATGCTCAATGAAAGCACAAGCCCCCATTTTGAACGATTTGAAGTAGATTTTTTTTTTTTTTTTTTTTTTTTTTTTTTTTGAGTGACTAAACCCATCACAGTTTTAATTCCCGCTCGATGAGGTAGGAGGAAGGGAAGACAATTAAAAATTTTTAACAAGTTCAGGGTAAAGGCGACTATCGGACAGATTAGTTGAAACATTTTTGAGATGAGATTTCCTTTTGAAGAATCGCATTTCTGTATATCTTCTCTTTATTACTGGTGCAAATGTTGTAAATAGGATAATCGATTTTATAAATTTTATTGAGGACTTTAAGTTTGAATGTCAAAACGTTCTGATATCGGCCAGCTTTCCATTTTTAACATGTCCCTCCCCCCGTTGCTGCCCCAAACAGTTTTATCCCCCCCCCCTCAGCTATCTCCCATCGCCACCGTTGAGAACCAGTCATGCAAATCGACGAAATAATGACCGTAGGGAAAGATTGATTATTAAAATTATCTTAAAGAAATTAAAAATGCTATATTTTTTGCAAATAGTACAGTTTTTTAAAATCTAACCTATTAATAGACTGATTGAAGAGTCTGTTAAATACACATTATTGCGTGAGAAATTTAGATTTTAAATAGAATATTTACTGGAATTTTATAGCTGTAATTAAAAAAACAAAATGCCACACAAAATTATATAAACTCTGTAAACAGAACGGTTAATATCTTGATTTTTCTAAAAAATGTTCTAAGTTGTGTATGCTTAGTGTTATGTAGCTGTACATTACATAGGAAAGTTTCAATAACCACTAATCCGGCTTTTTCATACGGGAAGTTTAATTTTGCTAATGGGTTCAAAATTAACGAAGCAGAAAAATTTAAAAATCATGAAAGACAAGCTTTACAATTATTTAAAATGTGTACTGTTAAAAAAATTAAACACTGCCCTTTATTACATTTATGGAAGTTTCAAATTACGGCTTAGAAAATTAAGTGTTTCAGAATGAAAATTTTGTTTATACTGCGTATCTTTTATAACAATAGATTATTAAAATTTTTCTTCAAAAACATTTTACAAAGAATAGAATTTATCAAAGTAGTTAATTACTGTATTTGTTCTTTTATGTTAATGAAGAATTTTCCATATTTTACTTTTCTAGCTTTATGTTAATGAAGAATTTACTCTTTGGTACATTAATACATTAGAAGAAGAAAACACAATCTAAATTCATCTCCATTTTATGCTAACAGAGGTTTCAATATTATTATTCGATTGAAATTGGTTACTTTATAAACATTAATTGCAAACTATTTTAAAGAAATATTTCGAACAAGAATAAAGTGATTTTTTTCATTTTATTGAAACGAATATGCTGATGTACTCTTATATGAAAAAAAGAAAAAAAGTACTCATCAGAACAATTTTGTGTAAACTCATTCTCAAATAATGAAATGGATAAAATTACTCTAATCTATTGCATTTTACAAACAATTCCTGTCTTTTTCAAGAGTTCCAGAGATTTGTTTTGGCAAGAAAAGTTCAGCCGAGAAAGCTTATTTTTTGCTCTTGGCATGGTCAAATGAGGGGCTGCAACAAAATATATTTCTTTCAGAGGTGCAACGGATATCCGGCAAACATACTGCATCCACCGTACTCGTCCGGCCAATTGGTCAGGTAATTGGCAGTAACAGGATATTAGAAATATCCAGCTGTACATCCGTCCTAAAATTATACTGTGGAAATAACATAAAAAAATGTGTATTATAATTACTTTTCTCATTTATTTCCTTTGTCGATCAAAATTCGTATGTTCTTTTTACGCAAACCAAAACCTTTTTAATTAAGTAATAGCTATTAAAATATAACTGCTGGAACTCATTTGAGCACTTTAAAAAAATATTATACTTTAAATTACTTTCTTTGCTTTGCTAAATCAGTTCCGAATCGCTCTTAAATTACTTTTTCCATCTTATATAACTTACAATTTTCTTTTCATCTGCCTAAATCACCATGTAAAGTATCTAATGCTTCTATTTCGGCGCCTTTTATGTTCTCAAGTAGATTTTCTGCTGTCTGTTACAAATCTTTAATGTATTTTTGCTTTTTCGACCCACTCTTAGATTTTATTTTGGCTCGCTTTTATCATTAGTTTTTGATGCCATATGTAATAGAGATCGACCGATAGTATTGGCGCCGATACCTGCTATTTTTGTGTAGGTATCGGTATCGGTTCTATCACATTTCAAAGTATCGGGAAAGTATCGGTTCCCGATACATTACAGCCAGGATTTTATCGGATACTTTTCACCGATACTTAGCTTTTCAGAAGAAAAACCACGCAGGCGTAATGCCACTCAAGAATCTATTCTGGTGATGAGATTTGAAGTGTCGTTTCATTGGCATATTTGCTTGCGCGACTGTTTTCGAACTGTGTTTTTGTTTTGTTTTTTTCTAACCATCACTAAATATGGATCAGTGTTGTAGTCCTAAGAAAAAAAATGGGGGGGGGGGTGGACGCTCATTTTTGACGAAATTTAACCTAAACTTCGTCATTAAACTTATCATTAATTGTAATTATTCCTTAAACAACCGATAAAACTAATTTAACCATCATTTGTTTATTAATTAATTGAAATGAACTCATTTTTAAATTATTGATTACTTGTTAATAATCTAAACTAAGTCTTCGAGTAGACTCGACTGGACTGTGGAAGAGATCAATTTACTTGCCTTTAAAGAAGCTGAACTGACGCGTCGAGGCCAATAGGAAGGTTCCCTAACCAGTATTCGCAGTATTTTTTCCAGAACGGTCACATCGAGGCCATCAAATGTCGTAGGAAATATTCATTCTATAAAGCAAAAGTGGAAGAGAACATCCATACTTTTCTTACTACTGATGACTCTCTCTTCGTTAAAACCAGGTTAAATTCCAATGTAGTTTGATTAGTAGTAATCTTAATAACTCTAATATTCTCGACCTTTCGTTTCTTCCAATACGACACACTTAATTAATAATTCGGCTTACAGAATTATTTGACAAATTCCTTTATTGCAACAGAAGAACCACTTTCGGAGGTTGAACTCTTAGATTTTAATATTTGACAAATTCTTGATCTCCTTCTGCCTTCTTTGCCACCATATGATGAGATTCATAACATAGTTAATAGTTTTAAAGGAAGTCCGTTATTTTGACCTCTCTATCGCACTTTTAAACTTTTTAATCAAACACCATTAAGGTGTGTTAAACAGATTATGACTGTTAGAGATCGGCAAGGTAACAGTCCTCCCCTAATTCTAAACTTAAGTGTTGCAGAATGATCTATGCAAAAACTCAGTCTTTATACAAGAAAGATCGCGTGTGGCTGCTACAAATATTTAGGAATGATTGCAGAGATTCGGTTCCCGTTTCATAGGACTTTGGCCGAGCGTTACTGGACCCAACTTTTCACGAAGGATTCTCCAGCTGTCGTTGAGAACTCTATGGTTATTTCTCAGCAGCTGCCTGTCCGATTCCCTAGTAGCAATGACTGCTGGTTTTCTGCTCGGTCGTTCATCGACTCATCGTTAGCTCATCGACTCGTCGAATTCAGTCATCGGCAAGTGCACTTTTGTTTATCTGCAATAGATGAATTTTTATTCATGGATAGAAGTGATCTAGACGAGCAGTTTCGCCGATGGGAAACCGAAAAACAATATCTTATCCGAAACTGCAGCTCTATAGTCATCGGGCCTTGCAGGTGTCCCCAGTGGTTTACACTTTACCAAATTCCTATAAATATTTGCGTAATTTAGAAGTGCCTTTGCATAATCTAAGGGAAATTTTGAACAATTCTTGAATTAATCGCATAATTTACTTCAAATTTCTTGTATTGGGGTTGGGAGGGGAAGGGGGTGGTATCCCCCCCCTTGCCCCGTCCCACAAAATTTAAATTTGAAAAGAAATATTTACAAAAAAAGTAAGTGTTTATTATATAAAATCGTTTGTAATATTTAAAAAATTAAAAAAAAAGTGTTTAAAAAAATCTATTTGAGCGTCAGCTGCGTTATAAGAATAACGGAAACTTCATTAAAATGAGCAACTCCTTTGAAACCTTCTTAATGTAAACAGCATGAAGAGAAATCAGTTAATTTTTAAAAGTTATCCTAGAAATATGAAAGTTAAAATCACACTAAAATTCCGATACAATTTGCAATATTACTTTTTAATTATTAATTTCGAATGTTGTTGCTGCTTACATACATTGGTAAAAAGTGAAATTAATTTCTTACCAATCGAATAATTTGACTATTATTAATAATAGCTGAACAGCACTTTGTCAGCAAGTCTCAGTCCGAGACTAAAATAACCCGTACTTCAATCTTTGGCTCGTGCACATTAAGTCTGGATGGCGTTGTGGTAGCGCGCTAGTCTGTGACTCCGTACGCTCAGGGTTCGGACCCGGTGAAGGAAGAATTTTTTTTTTCAGAAAAACGGAACGTCAGCATCCAAAAAACGAAAATATAATAAACAGAACGGACATTTTTTGAAAATTTTGCTACCAGTCGTTTATTTTTTATTAAAAAATATATTTCGAACAGTTTATCGGTTTCTCATCGGTTTCTTTTCGTTATTTCATCGAAATAACGAAAGGAGTCATCCTGAAACGATAATCGGTTTTATGGCCCCCCGAGAGGACATTTTGTACCAGTTGCCGATAAAATTTCCCCTTTTTTAGATAAAAAGCCGTGGTCGGCCATTGTTCCTTCTCCTTGGATAAAACTCACCCACCCTTCATCGACCGATAGGTTATTGCTACTAAGGATGCTATCTTTGGTCCTGCGGATGTTGAGGAAAACAAGAAGTGTTTCCCGACCCCCTCCTCTGACGCTGGTCCGGATTCCAGCTTCCGCACGACATTCCCTTCTGGTTTTTCCAAGCTGATACAACGGATGGTCGACTCGGTATCCCGTCTCTGCGCCTAAATGGCCCTCTTCGACGTTATGTTCGACTCTCGGGTTCTCAATGTGCCTCATTACATGACGATAACATGGGTTGCCTAAATTCTCATCTGGACTATCGCTTTCTAGTGAAGGAATTCAAGAACCTTAAGTCTGCTTTAACCCTTTAACGCGCAGTGTTGCCGCTCTGGAAACGCCAAACTCCGACGTTTTGACTGTTGCCAGTCACGAAGAATAGATTTGATTTCTATGAAAATAGTTGCGGGTGACACAGCTCCACGAGAATCCTTTACTTTTTAGCACGTCCTTTCCCGTAAAAAATTGTCACGATTATTTCTTAGCAGCACTGGCATCTGCTGGAAAGTGGAAGAATGCGAAAACAGCTGGATCAATTGCCCAATGCTGAAAAAAGGGCAGCCGTTGCCATCGCTCGACTTAACTACCAGCAAGATGGCGGACGATCGAAACGTTCATCCGCTATCTTGCTGGTAGTTAAGTCGAGCGATGGCAGCTGGCTGTGCGCGAGCACAGCCAGCTGCGTCAAAAAAGGGTCTCTAGATCTGTGGCACGCGATGAACGTTTCGATCGTCCGCCATCTTGCTGGTAGTTAAGTCGAGTGATGGCAACAGCTGCCCTTTTTTCAGCATTGGGAAAGGGTTGTGTTGGGAAATATAAAACTATGAAACTTTCGAACTCTTTCCCTGACCCAGTTTCTCCTGCACGCGTCGATGTCCGCACATGTAGATGTATGGATCTGCATGTGATAATTACCCAAACGAGGGCCCCTTACTTAACACGTGCTATGGGGCCCCTGGCAACCGTGGGGGCAAGAACGCATGCATGCTGTACTTTCAGGTCACTCTCTTCCATGCGCTGCTGCTAAGCGGTCGACATCCCGACCAGCCAAAATTCAATCTTTGTAAACATGATATTCCTCTTAAATGTATATTGTATAACCTAGACGGAATATAAATATATTGTACTCATTCAAGAGCACGAAACTAAAATATATACAATTAATAATGTCGTGTATTCCAGTTTTCGTTCCAGCTAATTTAGCGGGATGACGGAGGAGTTCAACGGACTTACGCCTTTGATGGAGGTAAGTGATACCTCTTTTACCTCCTCGCTTATTTAATAGATTATGAGACTGAATAGTCTCAGTGCCTTGAAAGAATATTAAAATTTCTGAGGACATTGTGAAACAAAAAAAACTAATATGGCTTCATTTAAAGAAAGCCAAGTGGTTGAGAAATTAAACCAACATAATTATTCAAACTGGAAATTCAAATTGGAGATGCTGTTGATAAAAGAAGATCTTAATGATCTCTTAACAGATGATCCGCTAGCGCCAATAACCGATACTTGGCGAAAGAAAGATAACAAGGCTAGAGCCTTAATCAATTTATTCATTGAAGATTCCCAAATAGTACATGTGAAAAATCTCACAACCGCAAAGGCTACATGGGAAGCTCTGAGGACCATACACGAAAGGTGTAACCTCTCTAGCAAGCTGTATCTATTGAGAAAATTATATAGCACAAAACTTGACGAGAGAGGAAATATGCTAGAGCATACGACTAAAATACTCGAACTGGTTGAGAGGTTAAAGGCCATAGGGGAAAAGATCAGTGACTCTCACATATCGGCGTTGTTTTTATGTTCCCTGCCGGAGAGCTATGACACGCTGATAACGGCACTAGAAGCGAGACCTGAAGAGGAATTAAATCCGGAGTTTATTAGAAGCAAGCTAATAGATGAATACAACAGACTTATTGAGAATAGCCGACCGTCTGAAAATTTTACTAAAGCATTTCAAACAAACAAAAAACGCAACAACAATTATAGACGAGAAACTAAATATTGTTCACACTGTAAAATGAAAAATCACACAAAATTAGAATGCTGGCACCTTAAGAAATTACAGAACAATAACACAAGATACAAAAATCAAAATTTCACATCCAAACAAGCTAATTCATCACTATGCTTTGAATCAAACGATAGACACAGAATTGAGGAAGAGTCGAACCGAAATTATACAGATAGAGCTAGTGACACCGCATCTAAATTTAAAAATTTAGCACTATTAGCTGGAAGTCCAGGTAAAAAGTGGATAATAGACTCTGGCAGTTCATCACACATTTCAAATAATAAAAATTTATTCACTAGAATAAATGACACCAATATAAGCGATGTTGTAATTGCTAACGGAAAATCGTTGACCTCCTACGGGTCAGGAGACATAGAATTCAAGGCAAAAACATCGGGAGGAGAGATTAATAAAATTACACTGCGTAATGTTCTATTTGTACCCGAAATCGAAGCAAATTTACTGTCTGTAAAAAGGGCAACTGAGAACGGTTGTACGGTGGTATTTGACGAAAACAAGTGTGAAATTATACATGGGGATAAAACTTATATTGAAGGTTATGTAAATAATAATTTGTATGAGTGTAATATAAACAATGACGCATACCACACCGCAAACTTAGTTAACGTATGTGAAAATAAAAATTGTATATATAAATGGCATAAAAGATTGGGTCATAGAAATGTCAATCATATAAAAGAATTAGTGAATAAAGATTTGGTTATAGGGATTGAAATAGATAAATGTAAACATGATAATGTATGTGAAACCTGTATTATGTCGAAACTTTCTGATAGTCCATATCCAAAAATTGCGAGTTTCAGAGCCACAAAGGCAATAGAATTGGTACACACTGACCTCTGTGGACCAATGCAAACCCCAACAATTGGTGGGAAATACTATTTTTTGACCTTCATAGATGACTTTAGCCGGTTTACTGTAATATATCTATTAAAAAATAAACATGAAGTTTTCTCTAAATTTAAGGAGTATGTGGCAATGACCGCAAGAAGAAAAAAAGGTTGGAAGAAAAGTGCAGGCAATCCGTTCCGATAACGGAGGGGAGTACATAGGGAAAGAATTTGATGAATATATGAAGAGAGAGGGAATAGATCACCAACTGACAGTTCCGTACTCTGCACCTCAGAACGGGGTTGCGGAACGCAAAAATCGCACCTTGATGGAGATGTGTCGGTGTCTCCTTAAGGAGGGTGATTTACCTAACTCCTTTTGGGGGGAAGCCATTAACACTGCGACGTATTTGCAAAATAGGCTCCCTACACAATCCTGTGATTCCACTCCCTATGAGAAATGGACTGGTCGTAAACCAGATCTATCAAATATTAAAACGTTCGGTTGTCGCGCATTTGCATATATTCAAAAATTACATAGAGGAAAACTTGACAACACCGCTACAGAAGGGATATTCGTAGGTTATGATAATAGGAGTAAGGGATATAGAATTTGTACCAACGGTAGAAATGTAATTATAAGTAGAACAGTCAAATTCCTAGAAGACAGAAATCAGGAAATAATTAAAAATGATGAATCACATAACGGGGAAGGAAAATCAAACAGCGGTAATCCTCAACCTATACAGCAATTGATCGGTGTTGAATTAGATAGCGCCGGCGACAATGTACAAAATCCAAATAATATTCCTGCTAACTCAAATGGTACACAAAATTATCCTCGCAGATCAGAGAGGAGTAATAAAGGCGTTCCTCCTGATAGATTTGCATATGTAACAAATAATACCAGGATAGTAGAACCTAAAAGTTGGGATGAAATTCAAAAAATGGAAAACCCCGTGGAGAAGGAAAAATGGGTAAACGCAACACTAGACGAAATAAATTCACTTCATGATAATAACACATGGGATTTAGTTGTAGCCCCCCCTGGAACAAAAGTTATTGGATGCAAATGGGCTTTTAAATTAAAATATAATAGTCAAGGCTCAGTAGAAAAATACAAAGCAAGGCTTGTTGCCAAAGGTTTCTCCCAAAAATACGGAGTAGACTATGACGAGACCTTTGCACCTGTTGCGTCTCATACAACGATAAGGAGTTTTTTGGCAATGGCTGTATATAAAAATTTAAGTCTTAGACATATCGATATAAAAACTGCATTTTTACACGGAGAATTAGAGGAAGAAGTGTATATGCATCAGCCCGAAGGGCATGTAATCCCCGGAGAGGAACACAAAGTTTGTAAACTTAAAAAGGCAATATATGGGCTGAAACAAGCTGCTAGAGCTTGGAACTTAAAAATCCACCAATCTCTAACCAAATTCGGCTTTCAACAGAGCTCGGTTGACAAATGCATGTATAAACAAACAGTAAATAACAAAACGACATATGTTATTGTTTATGTAGATGATCTACTAATCGCAGGAGAAGATCAAAACATTGACAAACTCATAAATAAATTAAAGAGCGAATACCCTGTAACTGATTTAGGCGAAGCCAAATACTACTTAGGCATAAACATAAATCGACCAAATAAAAAACACAATGACACTTGATCAAACTAACAAAATTCAAGAACTAATAACTAAATTCAGTTTAGAAAACTCAAAACCAACAGAAACACCCATGGAGCCAGGCTACATTAAAACACTAGATGACGAAAATCTCTTGCCAAACAACACTAAATACAGACAGGCTGTAGGTGCACTACTATATATTTCCACCATATCTAGACCAGATATAAGTGCCGCTGTGAACATCTTAAGCCGAAGAAATCAAAATCCCAGAGCGAAAGATTGGGAAGCCGTCAAAAGAACCATCAGATACCTCAAGACAACAATTGACCTTAAACTGACTTTTACAAATTTTGAGGAACCTGTCCTAAAAGTTTACGCAGATGCAGATTGGGCCAACGATCCAGCAGATCGAAAATCCATCTCTGGAAATCTATTTATGCTAGGAAATAATCCTATTTACTGGGTTTCCAAGAAACAGCTGTGCGTGACATTGTCATCAGCTGAGGCGGTATACGTCTCTGCTGCCAGTGCTGCACAAGAAATTGCGTGGCTAATAAATCTACTAAAGGAACTGGACATGCCGCAAGACTATCCAGTGACCGTGTTTGAAGACAACCAATCGTGCATTAAATTGGCCAAATCAGACAGACATCATCACAAAACAAAACATGTAGACCTGAGATACCATCTTCTCAAGCATTTGGTAGAAGACAAGGTGATAACTTTTCAATACGTCCCCACTGACTCAATGACTGCAGACATCCTGACAAAAGCTCTTCCACGAAGGAGCTTTATAGGACATAGAACTGTCATTTTGAACGATTATTGAACGTTTCAAGTTTTAGGCAGGAGTGTTGGGAAATATAAAACTATGAAACTTTCGAACTCTTTCCCTGACCCAGTTTCTCCTGCACGCGTCGATGTCCGCACATGTAGATGTATGGATCTGCATGTGATAATTACCCAAACGAGGGCCCCTTACTTAACACGTGCTATGGGGCCCCTGGCAACCGTGGGGGCAAGAACGCATGCATGCTGTACTTTCAGGTCACTCTCTTCCATGCGCTGCTGCTAAGCGGTCGACATCCCGACCAGCCAAAATTATCTTTGTAAACATGATATTCCTCTTAAATGTATATTGTATAACCTAGACGGAAAATAAATATATTGTACTCATTCAAGAGCACGAAACTAAAATATATACAATTAATAATGTCGTGTATTCCAGTTTTCGTTCCAGCTAATTTAGCGGGATGACGGAGGAGTTCAACGGACTTACGCCTTTGATGGAGGTAAGTGATACCTCTTTTACCTCCTCGCTTATTTAATAGGTTGCACCTTAAAGGGTTTACTGTAGATGGAATTCGTCTCCTAAATATGAAGACGATAAAGGAGTATTGGCGCAGTCGCCTTTATCGTTCCGTCGAGGGCGACTGTCTAAGAGAAGCGAACTATAGGGCATCCAATTACCATCCTTGGATCCGAGAGGGAACTTCGTTTTTGTGCCTGGAATATGACTTCATCAACGTGTTGAATGTGCACACCAATGCTCTCCCGGTGCGCTCGCGGACATCCAGAGGTCGTCCTGAGAAGGGGCGTACTTGTCGCGCTAGTTGCAATGCACTGGAGACGTCAGCACCTGCTCTACAGACGTGTTTTCGCACTCATGGTGCACGTATCAGATGTCATAATGACCCTATACATTATCTCGCACGTTCCCTCACCCAAAAAGGATATGAGATGCAACTTCGGAAATAAAAAGGGCTAAATACTCCGGTGATGACTCTGATAAAACAAACTCAGACTGTGCCTTACGTTAGTGTGTTGCCTGCTGCACTAAATTAGAGGGGCGTTTGGGTCATAAATCCCTTAAGTAGCTGATTGAATACACAGTAATTGGAAAGCGAGATGCTCGTATTATCTCATCTCGGGTGGTGCTGGGGATCCTGGATCGTCTTTAGAGCCTTCAGCAGTATGAAGGCCTGGCTCCCCAGGGGTGATGAAGGAGTGTGTTCAGGTCCGTTATTCCAGTGCTTCCCAACTTTTTTATCGCCGCGTACCGGTCAAGGTTTGCTCATTTTACCGTGGTCCATCGGGAAAGAGTGGGGTGGGAGTGGGCGTTATTTGTTTATATTTTAGATTGTTTTGATTTAATAATTATAATTTAATTGTATTTAAACATGTCTTCAAAAGAAAATGCAGTTACAACGAAAAACTAATTTAAAATAGTTACAAGATTTCTTCTGTTACAAAGGTATGAATTAGCACAAACCCGAGAGAGAAGTACACCCTCCAAAAAAAGTATTCGAGCAAGAGAGAAATTTCCTACGTTGGTTTCGTATATTAAAAATTATTTATCATAGAATATGAATTAAGCTATGTATAAATATGACTTTCCATATTTCTATCAAGTTGTGCGCCGTTTTTCAAAAACTCAATTATTATTCGCAAATCTAAAATAGGAAATTTCTCTCTTGCTCGAATACTTTTTTTGGAGGGTGTACACCACAGTCAAAATAAAGGAAATAATTTAATGCTCCTTTGGCGGCCCGGTACCATTTGATCCACGGACCGGTACGAGTCCGCGGCCCGGGGGATCGGGACCACTGGGTTAATCTGCAGATTTCTGACTTCCGCCATGCCTACTTCTGGATCTCAGAGAAAATTTCGGGTTCTCTGTTGGGAACTTAAAACTAGATGTTACAATAATCTTATATATGAAATTTCAACATTGTACGATTAATAATTTTTGAGAGAGAGTTAAATACATACACACGTACATCAAAAGCCGCCAGGGAGGCACATGACCTTGGTCGGACCATTACCTAATTATTTGATAGGACGGTATTGTGCTTGAAATGTTTCTAAAACTGCCATTAACCGTAATGCGTTGACATGTTTTTGAGCGTTCCTGTAAAAGAGCTAAAAGTGATACAGGTATCATTTTCGATGGAAAATTTCATTTTGTAACACTCAACAACATATATCACGTCTGAATCGTTTGAAATAGCCGGATATCTCTAAAATACGATTTATTGAACTTTTGCCCATAGAGCGTAAAGTATTTAAAATTTTTTGGGTGGCCCTGTACATAAACTATCCAGTCGATTGGGACCGAAATGGGATATGCACAACAAGATCTTACAGCAATACTAAATATAAAGTTTCAACATTCTGCGATTAACAGTTTTCGACATATGCGAGTTATATACATATGTATGTACAGACAAAATGGACTCGCCGTTGGTCAAAATGGGTTGTACATGCATTTATATGAACATACGTGCATGAGTACGATGAGATAGATGCATAGCAAAGTAAATTAAGGGGTAGTCAAAATCGTTTTTTTCGTCAAAATGTGGCTACCGAAATTACTTCCTTATACTATAGTCTAAGATCCGATATAAGAAATATATATCCTCATCTGTTATTTAATGATGATAAAGAATATATGCTAGATAATATATCCATTGATACATCGCAAATAGGTTGCCTAGCTAAATCGCGTACCGATGTTGTTAAATAATTAAATTTTTAATTGAATTTTTTGGACCAACTTCTCCCATCTGTTATTTATAAAAATCGAGCATTAGTTGAGAGAATATGCCCCAACGAATAAAAAATCTGATGTGTCCAACACATGACTTCCTTGCACGTCTATTAAATCAAAAATGTTTTTTACGCACTTCCTCTAAACTTATTTGTTTGAAAGATATAAAATATCAATAATAGTAAGATATAGCGATTTCTAGCCAAACATTTCGATATCGCCAAGCTGAGTTCAATTTGAAAGATTTCTTTCTGACACTTTATTTGGCGATATTTCACCAAAAGCCGACAAACTTGAGATAGTTTGCGAGATTTTGGGGATAGCCAAAGTAGTCATTGACCACAGACTTTCAATGAATTGAATGCATCCATACACCTTAATGTATTTAAAGTCATTTGGCTCACCCTGTAAATAAATTCCCAGTTGATTGCTGTCAAAAAAGATATTGAAAACCGTTAGATATTATAATATAGTTCTAAATACAAAAGTTCAAAATTCTACGGGTTAAAGTTTTAGAGTTATACAAAATACGAAATAATTTTTGGCGCCAAATTTGGTGATATTTCGGCGAAACTCGTCAATGTCGACGACATTTGGCGAGATTTTAAGCATGAACCAAACAATGACAGATTATCGCCAAATTTGGCGATATTTCGCCAAAACTCGCCAAGAACGATGACAAATGGCGATACTTTGGGCATGGACGAAATGACTGACTATCGCCAAATTTGGCGATATTTCGCCAAAACTCGCCAAGGTCGAGGACAGACGGAGAGTTTTTGGGCATGTACCAAACAATGACTGTCTACAGTTGTATTATATTGAAGATGTCCATAGACATTAAAGTACTAAAATTCTTTTCGGTGGTCCTGTATATAAACTCCCCAGTAGATTGGAACCAAAAATCGAGATACACAACTAGATGTTACAACATTCTTATATATGAAATTTCATAATAGTTTTTGAGATTTGAGAGTTAAATATGCACACACGTACACCAAAAGTCGCCAAGCTTGGCGACTTTTGGCATAGTTCTTGAGGGAGGCACGTGACCGTGGTCGGACCATTACCTAACTTATGTGGTAGGACGGTATTGTGCTTGAAATGGATGAATGCCCCTAAAATTGCCATTGACCGTAATGTATTGGAAATCTTTTGAGTGTTCCTGTAGCAGAACTACAAATGATAAAGACACTTTTTTTAATGGAGAAATTCATTTTCTAACTCTTTACAGCATACATCACTTCTGAGTCGTTTGAAATAGCCCAATACCTCTAAAAAACGCTTTGATGAATTTCGGCCCATAGAGCGTAATGTATTTCGAATCTTTTGGGCGGTTCTGTAGATAAACTATCCAGTCGAATGGAATCGAAAGGGGAGGTGCACAACTAGATGTTACAGCAATCCTAAATATAAAGTTTCAACATTCTACGCCTAATAGTTTTTGAGATATGCGAGTTTAATGAGTTTCGGCCCATTGAGCGTAATGTATTTCGAATGTTTTGGGCAGTCCTGTAGATAAACTATCCAGTCGAATGGAACCAAAAGGGGAGGTGCACAACTAGATGTTACAACTATCCAAAATATGAAGTTTCGACATTCTACGCCTAATAGCTTTTGAGTTAGGCGAGTTTAATGAATTTCGGCCCATAGAGCGTAATGTATTTCGAATCTTTTGGGCGGTCCTGTACATAAACTATCCATTCGATTGCCACCTAAAGGGGAGGTGCACAACTAGATCATAGAACAATCCTAAATATCAAATCTCAACATTCTACTTCCAATAGTTTTTGAGATATGCGAGTTACATACATACGTACGTACGTACAGACGGCATGGAAAAACTGGCCACAGCAGACTCGCCGCTGGTCAAAATGAGTTGCAGACGCGTTAATATGATCGTGCATGCTAGCCTACGATAGGATGCATCGAAAAAAATTTTAAAATTAAATTTAGAGGTAGTCAAAATCGGTTTTTTTGTCGAAATTTGGCCCCCAAAATTTTTCGGGATCACATTACTTCCTTATACTACGTACAAGGAAGTAAAAATATGGGTTGCCTACTTTCCCCTCCGCCCAACTGTGAAGTTGCCAGGTATACAGGTGACTCACAGTAACAGTTGAGTAAACGTTGTTAATATACCCTCATCTGTTATTTAATCGAGTTATATATCAAATGAAAGGTTATTTTATTCCCAATCTAACCATATTGGATTGCCTTATCAAAAAGTTGGGTAAAGCCATGGTTGCCTAGATTTTAGATGTAAAATTTCCAGAGCGGCGATGAGAGGCTTTAAAGATTCGATTGTAGAGGGAATGGCGTCATCTCCACGTTCTACAGATATTGCCATTGAAAGGGATTTACTGTGGACAATGACTTTAGCACGGCTTGATGACCTGTGTGATTAGGCTACAATTGCATGGTTACGACCGATAGTAGCCAAATTCAAACCGTAAATTATTTACCTCCTATTAATTCTTCGCCAACATCATATGCTAGAGTAAATGAAACGCTGATCATGGCAAATGAAATTGCTGAAAAGTGTAATGAATTAATAATAATTGTCACGTACGACTTAGCCATTTAGAGGTCTGCGCCGCACGGAAATTCGCGTCCGCCGGCGTAACGGCCTCAGAAACCCGGGAGCGGGGCCGCGCCGCGGAGTGAGAAAAATTTTGTAAAAGAGCATAATGAAACACACACATATATATGTATAAATTGTACACACACATGTACAAAATGTACATGTATATTGTATACACAATATTGTATACATGTTTATTGTACACACAATATGTATAATTGGCGCTAAAATGAGATTTTTTTAAAGACTAGAATGAAGACTGGAATTTTTATGAAAACTAGTCTTTAGTATGATGTCATGCGATCTACGGCAATTTGGATACACATGGGCTCTAGACCAGGGGGGGGGGGTGTAGAGATTACGATCGTGTTCGGGATCGATTGTATATGTCTTTGATTTGCAGAAACGGCAAAATTTATGATATTCTATCAATGAAATAATCGACTTTTATTTATCTATCTATTAGCTGAAATTCAGAGCTCGGACTTCAATAATATCGAATTCGCGGACTCGAGTTAAAAGTCCTCGGGCTTGGGCTTTAAAAAAAGAGCCCGAACTCATCTCTAGTGGGTTGCCCTTCCCGGGGGGTCTTCCTAAGGAGTCCTAACCTGTATCTACGCTAAGTTTCGTAGGAAATCACCGAAAACTACGAAAGGTTAGGTCGGCGGACGCGACCTAGTTTTGAACCAGGTACCTTCCGTCTCCCAGTTGAGAGCGCTATGCGTTCGGCCACTGGTGGGGCTCCAGAGCCTGAGCTTGCCGTTGTGGTACACTTTTAAAATATTTCTACTGCAAAGCTGAAACAATAGATTTTATCAAAATCTTATAGGTTTATGTTGTTTACATATAGCACATTCACGATACATTTAGCTATCAATCTACGATTGATACATTATTTCCTTTTAAGTGTTTTTTTTTTCTCCACAACCTTCTCATGAGCCATTCCAAACCCATAATGTAGAGGTATAATGCCACGTTTAAACAGTTTTTAAAGCAATCAAATTACGTCATTGACTCAAAAAATTTAAATTGCATCTTTACAAGTTACTATCGTTAAGAAGTATCGAGAAAAAAAATAAGCAGTTGAAAGATTTCTACAATTTTTAAAAAATGTGAAGCCGATTGTACGTGATTGTATGAAGAATGTACGTGATTGTATGTGAAGCCGATTGTACGTTGTAATTGAAATGTGAAGCCTTTAAAATTAGCGTTCTTCGCCGGCGCGCCGGCCTAGACCACGGCGGCGGCGGCACGGTGCAAATCACCGGCGGTGGCGGCGAGTCACCACGGCGCAGACCTCTAAGCCACAGATGAAATGGTGATGCAAATACAGAAAAATGAAAAGCCGAAATAGACAATATATTCGATAATTTGGGGGCATTTCACACTCAGATAGCATTCTTTAAAGCCATTGTTAAGTATACAGACTGTAGTGGATTAGTGGACGTTTTAGTTCAAGCTGAAGTCTTAGCAGGAAGCTCAGCCAGTAGCTTTCTGGGCATCAAGCATTTTAATCGCTGCAGGCGTCTCAGATACTTCACTTCGAGCAGTACGTGTCTCATCATGAATCACATTCTGAGATGCTGGATGAACTTTTACAGATTTCGAAGGATCAAATTGTAAACTTTGTTGGTTGCCAAATTGGCTTGCCTTAAATGCTGAGGAAAATCGTAGATGGGTACAAAGAATATCACAAAAAAAAACTTTGCTCGGTGAGCAAGGAAAAACGGATCAATACTATCTCCAGTATTAAGAATTCATTAATTTGTTTCTTCGATTTTCAAGAAGCATCCGGTGCAGTGATTTTGACCTGTATAGACTCTATTTACAACATGTCCGATTTGCTCTTTTCATTGAACCACCCAAATTATGTCAGGTGGTCCATTATGTACTTCAATAATCTTATGAAGGGGCAGAACAGCTATTCGCGGGTGGTATCTGAATTTAGACGAGGAGCATTTGGTATCCGGCGTACCAAATCTGGTTTTTATCGTTCACCTATTGACTTAACGTTAGAACAGACCATTAATGCTGATGTTTCAAATCAGTTAACACATAATTTGGCCGCAGAGTCCATATCAGCCAGACAAAGATAGGCACTTAAGGATAAAAAGGATAAGGAATCAAAAAGGATAACGAAAGTCTTCAGAGTATCATTGAGACTATAAGAAATACACTGAATTCCTTCGTTGAGAGTATCGATAAAAATGTTCTGATTAATATTTCAACTGGTAAGGCAGCATCTTATGAAGTAAGTGATTTTAGTGAAGTTGCGCCGCCACGCTTCTCTGTTACTCTCATCGCCGCGTTGGAAATTTTACATATAAAATCTAGGCAACCATGGATTCAGCCAACTTTTCGATAAAGCAACCCAATATTCTTGGATTGGGAATAAAATAACCTTTCATTCAGGGGCGTAGCCAGAAATTTTTCATGGGGGGGGTGGGTTACGACTACTACAACTCATATATATGTATACGTGTGTGTTATAATTTAGTGAAGAATATACATTTTGTATGGCAAAAATTTCTCATGGGGGGTTATGACCCCCCTAGCCCCCCCTTGGCTACGCCCCTGCTTTCATTTGATATATAATTCGATTAAATAACAGATGAGGGTATATTAACAACGTTTACTCACCTTTTTATACCGGGCAACTTCATAGCTGGGCAGAGGGGAAAGTAGGCAACCCATATATTTTCAATTCGTTGGGGCATATTCTCTCAACTAATGCTCGATTTTCATAAATAACAGATGGGGGAAGTTAGTCCCAAAAAATTCAATTAAATATTTAATTATTTAACATCATTGGTACGCGATTTAGCTAGGCAATCTATTTGCGATGTATCAATGGATATATTATCTAGCATATGTTCTTTATCATCATTAAATAAGAGATGAGGGTATAAATTTCTTATACCGGATCTCGCACTAGAAGTAAAAATACAATTATCACGCATTTGTTTTTGTTTTTTTATATTTTGTCTCTCATAGTTTAGATGAAGAGCTAGAAAATAAGACTCTCTCCATTGTACGGGATTCTCATTTATAAGCGATTTTAAATTGGTATCTTAATGCGCGTGTAAGTGAGAGATCACTGTATATTGTAGATGTTCATTGACATTGAAATTCTTTTGTGTCGTCCTGTAAATGAACCGAAAGTCGAGGTGCACAACTATATGTTACAACAGTTTATATATAAAATTTCAACAATCTGTAACAAATAGTTCTTGAGGTATGCGAGTTACATACGTACACCAAAAATCGCCAAGCTTGGTGACTTTGGCACAATTTTGTAGGGAGGCACAGCACCGTCGTCGGACCATTATCTACCTTAATTATAGGATGGTATTGTTCTTGAAATGGATGAATGTCTCTAAAACTGCTTTCACCGTAATGTGTTGGAATCTTTCTGCGTGTTCCTGTAGACGAGCTGTAAAT